>JABUQX010138704.1:0-7500 GCA_015478945.1 Trachelipus rathkii
CGTTGTACTTCGTTCTATCAGAGGAATGGTGTTTAACCGTTTCCGCATTTATCGTGAAACGCTTTCGCGCGTTTTCGTGCATACTTTAATATATATAAATATATATATATATATATATATATATATATATATAACTATATATATATATATATATATATATATATATATATATATATATATATATATATATATATATATATATATATATATATATATAAATATATATATATATATATATATATATATATATATATATATATATATATATATATATATATATATATACTATACTATGATATATATCTATATATATATTTCGATATATATATATATATAAATATATAAATATATATATATATATATATAATATATATATATATATATATATATATATATATATATATATATATATATATACTATATATATATATATACTATATATATATATATATATATATTTATATATATATATATATATATATATATATATATATATATATATATATATATATATATATATATATATATATATATATATATATATATATATATATATATATATATATATTTATTTGAAGAAGAAATTTTCATATAAATTGACAATTAAAATATGATATAAAATATTTTTAAATTTATAAAATGGAAAAAATCATACATACTTTGTCCAATAAAAGTTCCAAATATAATGATGAATTCGTTTCCAAATGCTTTTCCAATACCATTGAGTTCAAATTTTTTATCAGATCTACATGCAAGAAAATGACTCTTAATAGATTTCGAAATTGTTTCTGGAATACTATGAATCTTTTCTCTTTCATTCTATCAAGCACATTAAATCGTTTTTTGAATTTAATGATTAATAATATTTGAAGCATTTAGAATTTCTGTTGCTAACAGAATGTTACAAATTTCCTACCATGTCACTAAGTTACTAATGTACCAAGTTATTATGTGATTTATATTAGCTAAGATTTGATATTTAAGAATATTTATACCTATTAATAAGATGGTTCAAAGTGTTTTAGAGAATCAGGAAATTTTAAAAATTAACTATTGGCACTGGGACGTTTATAGCGTTTAATAAAAGTTATCACCGTGTATCTGACCTCTTCAGTTCAATAATCATGGAAAGAGTGGATGTCGGATAAAGTTCACTTCCACATGAATGTGTTTGCTAATGAAACAAAATATTTACCCTTTCGTTGAACAAAATCATTCTCAACTATACAAGCGTCTGATATACAGAAACAAGGCCACTGTGTAGTGAGCTTTGTGATCGTATAGCGTTAAAGTTCCATAATCTTTTTCAAAATGAAAAATGGCTTCCTAAGAAAGTTATGTCTACTAGATATGTTTCCATACAGAATTTTGTTTTTTACGGAGATGAAGAAATTTCCTTAAGTGAATTAAAACACTTATTTTCAACAAGATGTGTCACTGTCAAGCTCAGAAGAAATATCGAAAGCTGAAGTACTACAGTTATTTGGTAACTGCATTATTACATAAACCTGTGAAAGTTCTAGGCCTCCAAGTATCACAGATCTTGTGGTGCCCGACATTTTGGGAAGATCGCATGAAGAATATGAAGTACCGCAGTCACCCATTAACAATTGAAGAACCAAAATCCAAGTTCTGAGAGGAATTCCTGTTAAAAGGTTAAGGCGAGCAATGCAATACACCTCCAATAAACTTCAACAATCTGTGTGCAGAGCTCTAGGTCACCCGCAAGAGGTTAGGATTAAGACATAAATATTA
Organism: Trachelipus rathkii; assembly: GCA_015478945.1. Taxonomy (NCBI): domain Eukaryota; kingdom Metazoa; phylum Arthropoda; class Malacostraca; order Isopoda; family Trachelipodidae; genus Trachelipus; species Trachelipus rathkii. The sequence goes on from JABUQX010138704.1 coordinate 1,756, forward strand.
GGTATATAAATTGTCAATGGCACACTTTGTACCATTGATTGTATGTACTGAATAAATAAATTTCTTAAGTATTTTTAAACTTTCGTGTATTTAGTTTTCATAGTTTCATATTCCTCAGAGTCACCCTGTATAAATGTAATATTTCTAAACATTTCTCTTTAGGATTTTCAAATCACTATAGGCTGTAACATTTTATATCTTCAAAACCGTATGCAAGAGAAGTTGTTTGCTTTTAAAAGTGTTTGCTACTAAAGACCAATCTTCATCACCCATTACCAGTAAATTAAATATTAGCCGTAATTTTTAGCAATATTAAGATATAAAGTGTGGAATAATATATTATTTTTCGTTATTGCACAATTAAAGCAGAAATGATTTAATTATTCAGAAAATTAAAACAACAAAATTCTGTTTTAGCGCCTACTTCTATAAAAAAAAATGTCCGATAAATCCTAAACAAATATATTAAGATAACAATCATATGAACCTACATAAAAAAAATTAGGAAACCTTATGTAACAATAAATGTAGTTATTACATTCAAACATGCTTTTAACACAGTCAGAACATCAACAGAAGCTCAATCCATCTTTCAAAGAACACTATTTAAGAATAGGTAAATTTTATCTTACCTTGGACGATGAGCCTTTGAAATAATTTTCCAAAGGACATTCAAGACCAGTCCCAATGCGAAAGAGCATCCTATCCCAATCCAACTCTATATATATATATATATATATATATATATATATATATATATATATATATATATATATATATATATATATATATATATATATATATATATATATATATATATATATATATATATATATATATATAGATAAAATAACTCCTTGAGTGAATCTTCACTTACCAGGATTAGATCCCGGGCCCTCGTGAACGGTATGCCAAGAGTGTTACCACTCAACCACGACAAGCTAAAAAGATACGCGACTTAAACCTATGAAAGAGTGCTCTATTCAATAGGAGAATAAGGACCGCCTGTGTCAGGACAGATACCTCAGCCACGCATCTCCGCTTGCACTCGGGTCAAAGGTAACACAGGACCCCATGTAAGGAGACCACTCTGGATCGGGGTATATTTTTATAGATGTAAATACTGCAATTAAACCGAAGTTCAATTTGTATAGATAAAATAACTCCTTGAGTGAATCTTCACTTACCAGGATTAGATCCCGAGCCCTCGAGAACGGTATGCCAAGCGTGTTACCACTCAACCACGACAAGCTAAAAAGATACACGACTTAAACCTATGAAAGAGTGCTCTATTCAATAGGAATAAGGACCGCCTGTGTCAGGACAGATACCTCAGCTACCTCCTGTGTTACCTTTGACCCGAGTGCAAACGGAGATGCGTGGCTGAGGTATCATCCTACAACGTCCTTGGCCTGGTGAATAGGCACTCTCATAGGTTAAGTCGCGTCAGCTGGCTGTTGGGCGCTGGCGGCTTGCAGCACGGCGCCCACCGTGCGGAATGGCTCCTGGTAAGTGAAGATTCACTCAGGAGTTATTTATCTATACAAATGAACTGCGAACATTACGGCTGTTATCTGTACAATTGCTACTCGATCTAAGTGTTCTCTCCGCATGGGTCTGACGCAGCACGACGAGGCCGGCGAAGATCGCTGTGCTAATCGACGGTCGCATTCTATTGAGCGAAACGCCATGGGATGAAGTCATAATATCTTTAACTGTCGTGATTAATCTTTACGCGGCATACCGTTCCGCAGTGGATCTAATCCTGTGAAATGAAATTCACTCAAGGATATTTTATATATACAAATTTAACTGTTTTTTAATTGCACAGTATTTATATATATATATATATATATATATATATATATATATATATATATATATATATATATATATATATATATATATATATATATATATATATATATATATATACACTATATATTTATATATATATATATATATATATATTTATATATTTTTTTTTATAAATATATATACAAAAGAATATATATCTCTATTCTTTCTTTATATATATATATATATATATATATATATATATATATATATATATATATATATATATATATATATATATATAATAATATATATATATATTTATATATTTATATATATATATAAATATATATATATATATATATATATATATATATATATATATATATAAATATATATATATATATATATATATATATATATATATATATATATATATATATATATATATATATTTTTTATATATATTTAAAATATATATAATATATATATATATATATATATATATATATATATATATATATATATATATATATATATATATATATATATATATATATATATATATATATATATATATATATATATATATATATATATATATATATTAATGTTTATTTAACATTAGAATAAATAATTAGTATTTAAATGATCAAAGAAATAGCAATGTTAAAATATTAATCATTGCAAATATCACAAAGGAATTTCCTGCAATAAAGCGTTGCAAGATTTAGTGAGCAACGAGCACGCATGCGTTAACTGAGGTATAGCCGGGAGAAAGTTCTCTCAGCACTTGCAATGTGTTGAGATGACAAGAAGAAGTGTTTATAAAATGAAGCTTACAATAAAACCGGCACTAGTTAATTAAAGGATTGATAGAGCCATTAAAAGCCCAATAAATCAGGTAAAAAACCATTTTATGTTATATCATGATTTGCTAATTTGCAAATATTTCGATTTCATCACTTGTAAAATTATCGACGATCTATTATATATTTGTTTCAATTTATTATATATTTGTTTTATATTTTAGTTATTTTTTGTATATAACATTTTTTACATTATTGTTTTTTGTTGTTTTAATTACAGAACCAGAAGTTCATTTATGGCAATATGTTCAAATAAAGTCTTTTTGGATTTCTGCGTATCATGATTCCTTCTTTTTGGCTCTATCTTAAGAAGCTATTTTTAACATTGTTCTGATTTATCCATTTGAGAAGAAATCATGCAAATCAGAATTCAACATATTGTTTTAAGTTAGCAATTTGAGAAGAAATTATATAAATCAGAATCCCATTGCAAGTCATAAAAAGAAGAAAGAAAGACATCGTAAAAGCCATGAGAAAGAATTTCAAAGTCGTCTGCAAAACCAAGATGTCTGCCGCAAAGAAAACGGAAGATTCGCAAAATGGCACTCCTGTTACGTTCGTATATTCGACTCCTTTTGCTTCGTTGCTTGAAGCAAGCAAAATGAGGAAACACAAAAAATAAGAAGAAGGATTGCAGTGCTTTTTATTATTTAAATAAGAAAGTGTTAAAAGTGAAAATTAAAGTTATTTAAAAGTTAATTAAAGTTAAATTAAAGTTCTTTTAAATGTTAAATAAAAATAATAAATAAAGAAAAATTTTTGCAGTGCCATTGGTACCATTAGATTGCCAAATGTCGCTTTTTTTAAAATTTTATAGAAGTAAAAAAAGATCAAGCGCTTTGCAATAGGTTAAAGTTGCCAAGCATCAGTTTTCGTAATAAATTTATAATTATAAATAAATTTATAATGATAAAATAATAAAGTTATAATATGTTTATGAAGTTTATTATAAAATAAAGGTGTTTGTTAATTATAAATAATAATAAATTAATAAATAATATAAATATAAAATATTTTAGATAGATGAATAAATCTGTGTTCAAAGTGACACTGAAAATGCCAAATTGAGATGGCGTTAGTGACGTCATATAAAGTTGCAAGGTTTAAAAATAAAATTTAAAGGTATTTTATGAAAATAATATGAAAATAAATATAAGAATAATGTGTCATGATGAGTTATGAATAAAAAAATAATAGGTAAGCTTTATTATGAATAATATTTTTAGGGTGCAAAATAGAATTTAAATGAGAGACAACCCAACAAAGGTTGCCACATTTTGCTTGCTCGCAAGCACAAGACTTACAAGACGACGAATCCAAATCATATTTAGAGAGTTGGCATATATCGCTACATGAGCAATTACGATAGTATAATTTATATATAGATAATTTATATATATATATTTGTAAAAGTACATATTTTTAAAGGTTGTTAAAATTATTAAATGAGCTAAAAAATAATAAAAGGTTTAAAGCTTTAATATATATGTTTAATATATATATTTCCGTTTGCTTGCAGCGTTGATGACAAGCATAATTAAAGAGAGTTGCTATAAATCGCTATATAGAATTTTTTTTTTCTGAAAAAATTTCTTAAAGATTTAAAGTTTATATATTAAAGTTTATAAGTTATTAAAGTTTATACATGTTGATTAGAAAAATAATAGGTAAATATGAATATCAAATAAAAGATTTTTTACCTATAAGTAAATAAGTTATATATATATATATATATATATATATATATATATATATATATATATATATATATATATATATATATATATATATATATATATATATATATATATATATATATATATATATATATATATATATATATATATATATATATATATATATATATATATATATATATATATATTATATATATATATATATATATATATATAATAAAGGTTTTTAGATTAAAGGAAAAATTTGAATTTAAATTTGAAAGAGTATACCTCTAAAATGGTTTTATATGTTTTCTATTCGAAAAGAAACTATATTTTTAAAGGGTAACTTACATAATTTTGAGTAATTTTGATTTAATTTGAAAGAATAAATTAAATGATTACCATTTTAAATTAATATGCATTACAAATGTTTTTATTTTTATTTTGAGGTATATAATAAATGAAAATAATGTTTTTTATCAATGGAAACAATATTTGTTGTAAGTTTTAATAAATAGATTCTAAAATGGAATATAGTATAATTAATAAAATTTATAGCTCTTCGTACATCGAAAAGATAAGAATAGGTATTTAAAACATTAAATTTGATATTTTTAACAATATAAATAATATAGGTAATATAGAAAAAAAATTAAAAAAGAAATTAAAATTATTATTATTATTTCACGATTTATTGTAATTTGAAGACAATAGAAATAAATGATAAATATGAAAAGTTAAAGGTACAAGAGGTATTAGACAGCCTTTTAGTAGAAATAAAAAGGAAGTAAAAAAATTAGTTGACAAAAAACAACAATTCATATTTTATGAAAAAGAATGTAGAGAATTATTGAACAATAATAAAAATATTGACATACAATCAAGTATAGAAGAAACTGGTGAAACAAAGTTGAAATTCACAGTTGCAGAAGAAACTAATGCAAAAGTGGATAATTATAAACAAGATGAGAAAGATGCAAAACTAGAGACTAGAATAATTGAGACAAAGCCATTCACAGTTAAAGCAGTTGTAAAAGAAGAAATTCCTGCAACTGTATGTAGCAAACAAATAGACATAAAAGTGGAAAATATAAATACTTGAGGAGTTAAAATAAAAGATGTAGAGGCAATAGGCATACTTTCAAATAAATTTCCAATAAGTAAACTTATAATAAAGGACATATCCTTAATGAAGGTGTAAAAAGTTTGAATTCGGCATCTATGCCTTTGGAAAGTTTAAGTAACAACGTGCTAACCACTTCTGTCGTTAAAATAAAAGATGCAGAGGCAACAGATATACTTTCAAATAAATTTTCAATAAGTAAACTTAGTAGTACGAATTCTAATAAAGAAAATATAGAGAAGAATAAGTACATTAGAGCAGATTTTAAAAGTAATCC
>JABUQX010138704.1:15000-17500 GCA_015478945.1 Trachelipus rathkii
GGGTTCATAGATCTATGAACGTCAGGAAGGCAGGTGGCCCGGATAGAATTCCTCCCCGAGTTTTGAGGGAGTGTGCTTAAGTGCTGACCCCGCCCCTCGTTCAACTATAATCTCTATGTCTCAATACTAGCACTTTCCCTCAGTGTTGGAAGCACAAACTTGTCCAACCTATTCCGAAAAATGAAATCTGCTCTGATCCTTCTAACTATCTCCCTATAGCTCTCACTTGAATTTTATCTAATATCTTTGAAATCCTTCACAACTCTCACATCTGAGATCATCTGGAATCTCATTCCCTTCTTTCCGATCGTCAGTACGGCTTTCGTCGCTCGACCTCTGCTGGCGATATACTTTCCCGTCTAACCGATTTATGGTTTTCATCTCTTAAGAACTACGGGGAGACTTGCGTGGTGTCGCTTGACATATCCAAAGCATTTGACAGAGTATGGCACGTGTCACTGCTCTCCGGGCTCCCCTCCTTAGGTTTCCTCTTTCTCTTTCCTTACTTATGTCTAGCTTTCTTGCAAGTCGCTCAATATCGGCTGTTGTTGATGGAGCAACTTCTTCTTTTTTACACTAGTGATGTAACTCAGGGTTCTGTCTTATCTCCTACTTTATTCCTACTTTTCATCGATGATCTTCTCACCTGCACATCTATCTCTATCCACTCATATGACGATGACTCGAACCTTCATTCTTCAACTCATTTCAATTTTGTTCCCTATTTTACTTTTAAAATTGCCTCTCGTCTTAATCTTTCCAATTCTATTCTCGCTGATCTACATATAATATCCGGGTTGGGTCGTCTCAACCTTTTAAAATTCAATTCTTTAAAAACCCAACTTTCTACAAATCTTCCTCTCTAAAACACCTTCTAACTTTCCTATCTCTTTCGACGGTTCTCTCGTCTCTCTTGTTGACAATATAAACATCCTTGATCTTAACATAAATAAAAAATGTCTTGAAATCCTCACATCACAACGGATGCTAGGGTGGCCTCAAAGAAACTGGGAGTTCTCTTTAGATTGCGAGACATTTTTCTTCTTCTCAACTTAATCTCTTTCAAAACGTAATCTTTAGTCACTTTTTGTTACTTTTATTATCTCTAATTTTTTACTTTCTTTTCTCTAACATTTCTTACTTATTTTTAAATGTTTTTATGATTTCATAATGTGTAAATATCATCTGAATTTTTTTTACCTTCTTCCCATAAACACTTTGATTTCCTCCTTCAAAACGGTATATAACTATTTCTCTTTGACCTTCCTCTGATTTCTTCTCCTTCTGCTTCTCCTGAAGACGGTCACCATTTATCCTTTAAATCTATAAATTGTAGTGTTCTTCACGATTCTGTCCCATCCCCTGTTCTTTTTCTACTTTTCATTAAAGGCATTCTCTCTATTACTTTTTTAATCTATCTACTATGCCGACAACTCCAGCCTTCACTGCTCATTTCATTTTGAAAAATGCACCACCCGACAGCAAGTGGTTCACGCTAGTAAGGGGGCCTTGGAGCAAATAACCTCAGGCCTTTCTCAAATTTCTAATTGAGGCTTTGAGAATATGGTTGTTCTCAAAAAATCGAAAACTCGTTCCCTTCATCTTACTGATCTACCTAATCTTCCACACAGGTACAACATCTTCGAAAACAAACAACTCAAACTTACGTATTCTTTTAATGATGCACCGGAGATTCAGCTTTTTTTGCAACTTCGGCTTCGGCTAGACAACTCTTATGTCTCCGGCTCTCTGGACAGAGTTTTATGTAATTATTAATTATTAATTTTTGTAATAAAATTAAAATACGGGACTTGAACAGCAGCAAGAAACTTGAAGAAAATGATGAAACTAAAATTACACTTGTAACTTTTAATAATTTGAAAACATGTAAGCTAGAAAATAAAAAAGAAACCTTTGAAAACTCTAATATATATATATATAATATATTATATATATATATTATATATATATTATATATATCTATATATATATATTATATACTATATATATACTATATATATATAATATATATATATATGATAATTTTAATATATATATATATATATATATTATATATATATCTATATATTATATTATATATATATATATATATTATATATATATAATATATATATATATATATGTATTTATATATATATTATATATATATATATATATATATTATAATTGCATAAGATTTTTTGGGATATATATATATATATATATATATATATATATATATATATATATTTATATATATTATATATTATATATTTTTGTTATATATATAATATTATATATATATATATATATATATATAATATATATAGTAATACTAATAATAACTTTACTAATATTTTACTCCCAAATTTACAAAAATAAATTATCCATAATTACATTCCTAATTACATAAACACAGTCAAATCTAACAATATAGTACTAAAACACGTTTTAAAACCTAAAGACAATAACCTAAATACTCAAGCAGGCATTTACAAAA
>JABUQX010138705.1:2500-23854 GCA_015478945.1 Trachelipus rathkii
TCCATGGAAGGATCACGTGATCTTCCTTGGAAGGATCACGTGATCTTACTAGGAAGGATCACGTGATCTTTCTAGGAAGGATCACGTGATCTTCCTAGGAAGGATCACGTGATCTTTTTTGGAAGGATCACACCTTCTCATTAAAACTTCTAAGAAGTTAGGTGTTCTGAGGAATCTTTAGACTTTTTCACACTACCTCAGTTATTTTTTCTGTATAAAGGAGTTGGGCAACTTTGTATGAAGTATGCATCACATATCTATGATAGTTCCTCTCACTCAGCTATTCCTAAAAGTATGTAGTGTAAGGCTTTTCGCCTTACCAATTTTTCTGATTCAATATCTTTCCCAAAATCCTTTCTACCTGTGGAGCTGTTGCATTACTAATCTTATAACAAGGCTATTACAACATAAACTGTTCATCCGAACATGCTAATTGCATGTTTTCTCATCTGAGCAGAATTTGTTCAAAACCCGTCTATCTATACACAGCCTCATTCGTCTTTTAATATTTCTATACCTATTTTCTGATCCCAGATTTAATCACAATATCCAGCCTTACATGTATGATGTACTCTGCCAGTAAATTCAGTAATTTTCACCACTTCTTCCAATGACCTAATCACTGTGTGTGTGTGTGTGTGTGTGTGTGTGTGTGTGTGTGTGTGTGTGTGTGTGTGTGTGTGTGTGTGCGTGTGTGTGCGTGTGCGTGTGCGTGTGCGTGTGCGTGTGCGTGTGCGTGTGCGTGTGCGTGTGCGTGTGAGTGTGAGTGTGAGTGTGAGTGTGAGTGTGAGTGTGAGTGTGAGTGTGAGTGTGAGTGTGAGTGTGAGTGTGCGTGCGTGTGTGAGAGAGAGAGAGAGAGAGAGAGAGAGAGAGAGAGAGAGAGAGAGAGAGAGAGAGAGCGCTCTATCTTTAAAGAAAATCTTCCATTTAATTAAGGAGAGGTTCGAAAATTTCTTCAGAAAGCACAAAAGAAATAAAAGCGGTAAGAAGAGCTTTAAGGGTGTTGAGGATTGCTTACTCAAAGTTTACTGTTGAGAAATAAAATTAAATTTCTGGTTATCTTTAACATTTTTCTATCGTTTTTCACGTAAAATAAAATTACTCTACAACTAACCAAAGTAAACAATCAATTTCGAAACTGTAAAAGCTCAGAATATGTCAGTGTAGATCTTAAAAATGACTTGATAAGAAGATTAATCTTAAACATTCTTCAAATCATAGTTTAATTATGCAAGGAGTGCAGACAACTCCTTTTCAATTTAACTATGGTCTCTCCATCTTGGCTGGTACAATCATCACCTGAAATCAAAAGATCTAAGTCACTTTAGACACTATATGGTGTTGCATATTTACTGACCCAATTTATAAACCCACCTGAATATATATTATTGCTGAACCCGGTGCATCTTTTTCCATTTAAAATAGTTTTTCTCTTATTATAAAAAATATTTCTACTGGGATTGAAATCTGGTTTTTATTGTTTAAGCATTTTATCAAGAATTGAATAATTTATGAAATGTTTTAAACGATTTATTTTTCTTTGCAGGTGATACAATACAGGAATCATTATTAAATTGCAAAATTTTATAACTTATAAATATGAATTAAAATAATCTGGTAATAAAGGATTAAAATGGACTAGAAACGAAATACTACGAAGAAATAAAGAGTAGTTTTGTCGATCAAAGAATTAACATTACCTACGATCTTGGTCAAGATATCATTCATTCTCAAGTTCCTCCATTGAGAAACCTTATTCTCATAAAAATAATTTCTGATTTATGGCAATATCCTGAAGTGCGAAAAGAAGTAAGCACATTTGGGTTTCGTATCACATTTTATAAATAGAATGTGTGCAAGAAAAGATTTTGGGTTTCTGTTGAAGAAGATGAAATACAATTGCATCGCTTATTTAACGAAAGATTATTGCAGATCTTAGTTTACAGATTTGTCATGCTATTGGATGTGTACATTTATAATATATAACAGATGACCATTTTGAAAAATTCCAACAATTGTATGCTGAAAGTATGCGATCCTTATACAGGAACAAATTAACAAAAATGAAAGCAGTTCTTCTTATCTTTAATAACTGATCCCCTGTTTGAAATACGAAGTTTGTTTGTTATTATTATTTCATTGGCTCCAGGTAAATCATTTTAATAGTTTGCCTCCCTCACCTGGTTATTATTTATGAATTGGATTGCTCATTGCTTAAATTTTTATCTTGCATTTTAGGATGGAGGTTATCGGCAGATAAAAACATTATTTTTATAAAATAACTCGACTATATCGAATTTGGTTACATAAGTTATGCACCATTTAAACGAGATTGTTTAATATTTTTGAATATCAAATAACAATATTAATAATGTTGTAGCAATTACAATATTTGTGGAAAACTATGCTGGATGAAGAAGAAAGAAAAAACATTTTGCACTTCTTGCGCTGCAAATATAATCATCAAACGTAACACAGAAATATGATGTGTTATTCATTGGTCAAACCGTCATGATCAGCAAAGAAAATTATTGAGTAATAATAATGATACCATCATTTGTAAGGCTTTTGGGGAGGTGGGAGACGGTATTCTTACAGGCGGCAGATTCACCTTCAGATTTATTACAATCTGGAATTTTTAGAGATTTTGCATGAATTAGTATATTATTTCTGTAGTCAATACAAATGTTTTCAAAAGGCTAAGCGCTGTGAAATTGCTACAGGTTTTTATGTTTTCCTACCATCTCAAGCACGAGAATTTGATAAGAATATCCACATAAATATTACGATATGATGGTAAACCTTTTTCAAACAAACGATGGCGAAATCATTGATATTTTTACTACATTTCCTCATCCAAGAGATCTGATGTATTCTTCTGAAAGTATTGACTTATGTGTGCAATTCATTGAGGAAAACGAGTTTGAAACTATTGACCTTTACATCAAAAGTATTCTAAAACATGAGAATCAAATATTGGATTTCAAAAGAGACTTTATAGGTGATAAAGGTCAGGAACTGTGTATCAAATTTCTTATTCTTGAGAAATGGGGAGCGGTGAATAATTTTATGAAATGGTGTTCTTTTAACGAGGAACAAGCAAAAGAATTTAAAGGATCTTTACCATTTGTATTTGAAGGGGAAATAATAAATGTTTTCATTTGTAATTTGAACTTTGACTTTAAAGGAAAGACAAAAACTATAGACAGGATTTTAAATTGGTGTTTTGAAAATAATATTTTCCTTATCAGAGCTTGCAAAAAGAAAGTGCTTTTGAATATTCCATATTTTTATACAGGATCCTCGTTCAATTACAAGTGTATGTTTTATATTGAAGCAAAGAAATTAATTGTAAGAAGAAAATGGGAAATCGTTGAGAAATGTTTTGCTTGGTGTTTTGCTAATGAAGAAGATATAAAATCATTTTGCAATATACTTTTATCAGATGAAGCATACATCCAAAAAATAATTAAATATAATTTGAATTTAAAACTACTTAATTACGTTCTGGATTCCTGTAATGCCGACTCTATCGCACGTCATAATATTAAATCATCGATTTTAAATAATGATCAATTTTTGTTAAAACTAATAGCAAAAGTAAAGATAGATGAAGTGTTTAACATTGTGAATTGGTGCATCCCATTGTCGGAAGGGAAAGACTCTTTCGAAAAATCTCTGTTGAATTTCATTTTGAAAGAAGAATCACTTAAAAGACTCATTAAAATGTATGAAAATTTTGAAAATTTAAAAAGGGTATGATGTGAAGAAACTAGAGAATAAAGACATAAGCACATAGACAGTATAGATGACACACATAGAATAGGTGATGAGATATTTTAGGGAGATGGGACATTGGGCAAATCTGAGAAGGAGTACAAATGCAAAAAAAATGACATACAAATGAGACAGACAATAGAACAGATAATAGACACCCAGACAGAGATCTATATAGACATATGAGACCTGTGAGAACCAAGATGGTATACAGTTCAAAGAAAGAGGGGGTATATTGGTAAGCGTTAGTTGGATAAAGGCTTTTATGGAAAATCGACAAAAGCGTGTGGTTGTCAAATTTACTGTTTCGACTGAAATTTAAGTTGTGTTTTAATAATAATAAATAATTGTTAAAAAAATATATATATAAGATGCTTAAAAGCATATCTTCAAGGAAAAAAAAGAAAAATTAAGGAATTTATTAGTAAAAATGAAAGAGAAAAAAAATTTGGAAGCTAAGGAAGGAAGTAATAGTTTAAATGTGTGTCCACGAAGTTGGTATACGTATGAGTGATATAGAAGGAGTGAGAAAAGGTAAAGCTAGAAAAAAAATTTCTTCTGGAAGGAAAAGTACGAATATAGATAGTTTAAGAACATACAGAGATAGCAATAGATATATAATGGATAGGCAGATTAAATGTGAATATATAAAGAGAAGATTATAAACAATTACCGATTAGAGAGTATACATAAAAAAGAAGAGAAATATTTCAATAAACAAAAGCTAAGGACTTACAACAACAGCGAAATAAAATAAGACTATAAAAAAGGGATGGATAGAAAATCTAATCAGAATATATAGAGAGAAATCAAGAGACACAACAGCATTAGAGAATAGAGATATAGAGATAAGCGACAGAAGACAGTATTATCGGTCTGTATTAGAGAATTAATTGGTTACGCAGATACTAGTGGCATGAGTTGAGATTATCTGTAAGCTACAATAGGTAGAATTTGTAATGTGCGAATGGATAATGATGAATAAATAAAATAGTAGAAAAACAAAGGATAAAATATGTAATAGAGAATAAAAAGGGAAAAGTTAGTTCCTAGAAGTTTAATCCTGAACGACACATCCTTGTGGTAATTGACATCGCAGAGACGACCAAAGAGAACAACTTAGGCTTATGGATCACATACAAGACCTCTCACCTCCACCCCACCCACATATAGATGTGGAAGGTAGAAATTAGCAAAGGAGTTGTAGGATCATTTAGCTGGTGAACTAATGAATATGGTAGACGCCAATAGACTGGGGCTGAATACTATAAAATTTTTATGGGAGATTAATGTGATGAACGAGGATTAAACAATAATATACGAAAAAAAGAAAAAATGGCTGAATAATAATATTAGATAGAATAAAATATAAATCAAAATAAACAGTAGAGACAGATATAACAAATCGAATGTTAGGAATAGAATGTTGAATCTCAATCTAAATTGGAGGACAGGTATAATTAGAACTAGAATGGATCAGCAACAGGACAATTGCTGAGGATTAACAAAGAGAAGTATATAGAATTCTGCTGGTTTATTAAAGATGATTAGGAGGAGATTTAGAGGGAGTAAGAATAATTACAGTGATTTTATAATATATAGATCATAGATAGAGCAAGAAAATTAAAATAACGAGAGAGAAAGTTATCAAAGCGACACAACCTCAGATAAAAATAAGCTCGCACTACCGAGATGTTATTAGTTAACCATACTAGAGGAAACAACAACTTTCACGTTGATTAGTTTTTAATATTTCAATATATTCATCATATCCTTTTCTCGTGTTTTTCTCTTTTAAGACAGCTGTATACTAGCTTATACAAATAAACACATGTACTGTGATTCTGACTCAGTCACTCTCCTCGTAACATAAAGACCATATGAATACAGATAGACGTAAATAGAGAGAATAGAAAAGATTGATAATTGGAATAATCACAGAATAACAGAGCATATTGAAAGAGGAAATACTTTTTAGAAGTGACCTTTGATGTTCCGCATGGACTTAAAAGAACTATCTTTTTTTATAATTAATTTTTTTATTTATCATACAGACAGAGAGAGATAATAACAGAGAAGCTTAAAGATAATAGACTAAATAATTTAGTACCATATATATTATAAAAGGATTTGAGTATCAAGATAGAATATATTAATTCTCTTAAAATACTATAGAGATTTATAATCGCAAAACAGGATAAGAGTCCACCTCTCTTGTATAGTAGATATATAAATAATTATATATATATAAATAATATAATTTGTATTAAATTAAGAAGAGATATATTATATTTATTACTATATATATTATATATTATAAATCAAATATAAAATAAACTAAACTATACATAGAATACCAAAAAAAATACAATAAAAAAATAAATAATAATATAATAAAAAATAATTAGATATATAATATATCATGACAAGAATCCACAATAGAATATAAGACATAATAATATACATATATCATATCAAATAAATAATAACACTATAATAAGCAATAAAATAAAAATAGGAATCTGAGATGGACTAAAGAAGATAGATGGTCGAAGGTGAGAACGATATCTTTATGAAAAGTAGAACAGGTAGGAGATAGAAGACAAAATAAGGAGGACATTATGGGGAAAGAAACAGAGAGACACATACAAGGTGCAAGAACACAAGCACAGATCTTATGAGAGAATTGAACAGAACAGTAGAAAAAAGTAGAAAGCAAGACAGGAAGCCAAAGCACAGAGCATCTGAAGACCAGATAGAGAGACATACCAGGGTAAGAATGACTTTGGATAAATCAGACAGCACACAAAAGCCAAGGCTTCCCCATAGTCTCTAAGCGCGGAAAACCCAACTACATAAGCAGTAGACCTTGAACCCCGCCCCGAAGTTGAAAGAATCGAGATTCCAGAAGGTCTAAAGAACGAATAGAGACTTAGAAGGGTTTCAAAGCACTTTAGTGAATACAAGTAGAAGACTAATGGAGCGATCAGTATAAGGAAGGATCAGAGGCTTCCTTTTTTCGGATAGGTAGGACATAGATAGAACGAAAATATACACCAACACCCTGGGAGGGGAAGTGCTCAGTATTCAAGAGAACAAATAGAGATATAAACGTATGAAACCGAGGTGGAAGGGAAGATTCAAGAGTAGAAAGAATATAGAGACTTCGAGAGGAATGCCAATCCGGAGACCACAATGTTCTAAGTTCATTAGATATAAAGAGAAGAATCGCACAAAAGATACAAAAATGTAAATAATAGAGCAAGAAGAACCTGAGAGAGGAAGAGAGGTGGAATGCCAGAAAATACGTACCCAGCGGACTAGAGTATAGAAAGAAAATAGAGAGGAACCGAAGAGATTCGCGCCTTTTCGTTTGGAGAGTATAGACAACAAGAAACACTAGAATCAGAATAAAAAGAAGGAAGGAAGGAAATAGTAAATACAACAGTTGGTAATGAGCAATGTTTTTCCGGACAAAGAGCTAAGAAAGAATTAATGTCGTAGGAGAACAAAAGTTAAAGCACGACACGCTTTCCGTTTGATGAAAAGACGGCATTGAACTAAGATCGAAGAGCTTCCCTGCAACGATTTTATATATATAAAAATATAAATAATAATGCAATAAATATATAATAAATAAAAAATATAATGAATATTTATCAATAAAATATTTATATATTATATATATTATTATATAGTATATATATATAATAATATATATATATAATATATAATAATAAAAATAATGATATATATATATATATAAATATAAAAAAAAAAGAAAAATAAAAATAAAAAAAAAAATAAAAAATATAATAATATAAAATAAATATAATACGAAATCGAAATCTATAAACAACTTTAACAACACAATTTACAAATAAAAAACAAGTACCAAAATGATCAAAGATGCCAATAATTTCTGTTTTATATGAATATTAAATCAATCAGAGATAAGAAAAAATACCAAAAAAATAAAATTATCATAAAAGAAGAGAGAGATGTCATTATAATAGATGAGATATCGCAAATGCGGATGTCGATGTCCTCACTAATATATTATTACTATTTATATATATAATTATATCTATATATATACGTCAAACCTACAAAATCAAAAATAAAAAAATAAAATAAATATAATAAAAATAGAAAGGTAACAAAAACAAGATTGATAGATACTTTTTTATCAGTATTCGAAATACTTATTACACCTATTAAATATTAATAAATATATTATTGATATATATATTACTCAAGATACAGCTAATATTTGAAGTTCAACAATTTTAATCAATTCATTCTCCCGATAATATCTAAAGTTCATCAACCCTGCTGAAATGTTTTAAAGGTTTGTTTTGGAAATAATAGGGGAGTTTTTGTTCCAGACTCTACTAGTAATGACATGTAAGCTTGAGCATAGCTGTTAGTTCTGGGGTTAGAGAGATTGACAAAGTAACGAGAAGAATACAAAGAAGATTAAGAAAGCGAGGTTTGAGTCATGTGTTTTTCAAAAGAAGATGTTATAGCTGTGTGAAATATTGGTGGAGTGGAAGATGGAGGAACTGAGCTTCTTGAGTATTGAAACACCTGTTCTCAGTGCCAAGAAATTCGAGAAGTCAGATGCATAGTTGTAAGGTTGAGCTATTGTTGTTGAAAGGAGTCTATCGAAGAGGAGAGTAAGCATGGTAAGTTGTTGGCATAGGAGTTGATAGCTGGTGTGACAGACCTTTAATTAACACTAGATAGTGTTGTAGATAACAGAACCTTACGGAAGCCCCCTATTTATAGATTTATAGGATGAGCGGCGGGCTTTACTAAATTTACTGAAAGAAGGCATAAGCTAAAGATAATACTACATGAAAGAAGGGTAAGTGAGAGTACTTACGAGTCGCATTGGCGAGCAGAGAAGATTAGAAGATTTGCAGATTTTTTCAATTCTTCACTACTAGGATGGTTCGAAAACATAGGAAGAAGAGTCAGTTAGAGAGATTTAGCAGTGGAGGTCTTTGGCAGTTATGGCCGACGGAAAATACTAAAAAAGCGCAAGAGGAAGAAGCAAAGTTAAGAGTTACTATTTTTTGAAAATATACGAAAGGAAGTGGGAAGAGAAGCAGTTAGATTATTGATATTCGGGTGAAAAATTTTTAGTGTTATTGAGAAAAGATTTTGCATGATTTTGGTGGAAATATAGTTTGCAAGGGTTTTTTGGAATTGTGAGATGCACTAATTCTAAAGGCAAGCGTCCCTGTGTGCTATAGCACGAGAAACGCAGGTTAACGAAGTTTTTTAGGTTTAGCTGAAGTAGAAGATATGGGTGCACCTCATCCTATGCCAGAGAGAATTAGCTCGCTCTTTGCCCACTCCGAGGGACCCTTTGGAACTGTAGTCATATACATGGGAAATCAAGAAGTACGACATGTCAGCAGAACGAAGTGCATAAACTTTTTGCCGGTAGAGGCGGGGGTATTTCTTAACGGAAGTTTATAGATGATATGAACGAAGACGAGATTGAGAGTGATTCGGAGGAACCAGAGGAGGAAAGAATTATAGGAATAGGATAAGATTAGAGTTGGAAAGGTCATAGCATGGTTGAGTTATTCCAAGCGATCAGAGAAACGAGTAGGGAGCTGATCTAATGCTCGCGGTAATTCTGAATGAAACGTCAGTAGCAATTCTCACTTTATTTTGAAATATTCTAACTAGAGGTCCTGAGGATATGAACATAAAGATGATGATTTCTTGAGAAATGTGAAGAAGAAAGAATTGTTCTAAGTATATTATGAAAGACACGGTGAAAACATTGGTAAATATAAGGGAAAGCTCCAATCAAGACCAGGAAAAAACATATTGCACTTGGCACACTGCCTTAGACTGATAATTTAGGGAGAATGTTGGGGGAGTGCAACAGTAGAAGAGTTTGAAGTCAGATGCTAAAAACTAAGTTTCGGTGTGAAGAAAAGAGATGGAGGAGTTTTTAGAGGAGGGAGGTGAGATGTTTGAACAAGAATATAATTAGTGTAAACCTAGAAGAATGCAGAATTTATGAAGGGAGAGTACATTAAAACGGAGCCTGCAGAATTCCGTGACGGCACACTCCTCACCGAAGAATGAAAGCTTGGTGACGGACGGGGAGGGTGGATCGGGGCTGATTTTTGGAGAGCCACCATATTAAGTTTCTCCGAGACTAATTGCGTGGCTGGCATTTTATCCATTTTTTATTTTTTTTCAAGAGGTAAGTGATTGTCTGTATTGTATTTTCTGGTGTGTGGATACGGGAGAATCTTACCCAATGTCGTAAGAGTGTGATATGAGCGCCAAAGGGTAGAAGCGATTGAGTCGTGGAGTGTATGGGACTGTACTCTAAACTCAACTATGCGCAATGGTGGTAATTCGCACGAGAGTTCAGGAGCGGCTACTATTCTCCATATTATATTATATATATACTATTATATATTTTATTATATATGATAATATAATTATAGTATATATTTACTAATATATATATTATATTATATAGCATTAAGTGTTCGGTGTCGGAGCGGTGCGATTTTTGCTAGTTCGCACCTCTTGGTGCGGTGCAGTGCGATGCTAAGTAACAGGTTGGTGGGGTTATCTACGGTGCACGGACCTCCTGGTGCGCGTGCGCAAAAATCGGCTGACTGGGCAATTGGTTCACTCACTGGACATAAGATGTTTGTATGTACAATTTGTTAATGCGAGATGCATTTTTTCATCCATATATATAGATATAATAATATATATATATATTAGTAGTAGTAGTATTATATATAGTAATTATATATGTATATATATATATATTATATTTAGTTATATATATTATATATATATCCTATATTTATATATCATAGTATATATATAGTATCTATTATATATCTATATATTATTATTTATATATATTATATACTATACCCCATTATATTAAAAGTAATATTTACTATATATAATTATTACTGTAGATTATACAAATTATAGTTATACAATTAATATATATTATTATTATATAATGATAATATTTAGCTGGGATGTAGGCAGGTGTTCAACTGGACCTGATTTTTTGGAAGTTCGGTTTGGCCGGCACTAACGGAATTTCTCTTTTTGCAAATGTCTTTGTTCTAAAATTTCAGTATATAGTCTTGTCATTTATTCAGATTGATTGCATAAAAATATAAGAAATTGGGTAACGTGGACAATATCATGCTAAATGATCGACTTCTTAACTTTCGAAGAACTTTAATATGAAACAATATTTTCACTCAAACCGGTAGCTTTAATAATCTAGAACGAGGTTGGGGGATTTTTGTTGATTTTTTTGAGATTTTTTTTTATTTTTGCTTTAAGACTGTAAAGTTTTAATAAAGTATATCTCATAAAATTAGTTATTCTTAATATCTAATAATGTTAAATGTACTTACTTAATAAATCTTAGTTGAATTGACATTTGCTAAAATATTATATAGTACTATAGATATAATATATATAATTGTATATTATCTATTTATTTAATTATATATAGTATATTTATATAATTATTATTAATGGTATCTATAGTTATATATATATATATATATTACTATATCATGTAGTATATGAATCGAATATACATTGTGTTTATATTAAGCTTTTACAATTATTTATATCCACCGAAAAGTATTATATTAATTATATTAGTTAATTATATTTTAAGTAGATCTCTATATATATTATCTATTATATTTATTCCTTTATCCTATATATACAATATATATAAATATAATCTATACATTATATAATAATATATTTATATAATGTAATTCTTACAATTATACACTTATATTTATATATCTATATATATATCATATTCTTATATATCTTATATCTTTTATTTATTATTATATTTTACTTTATTAACTATTATATCTATATTAGGCTTGGGTTCAAATACATTTTGTCTTAAGTACATTTTTTGGAGTCTTGTACTTGTACTTTGCTAGTTTCTGTTAAAATCCATTGTACTTGTACTTGCACCTGTACTTGTACTTGAAATTTCAAAGTTTGCAATATCATTCTTTTTTTACGTTGCAATTTTTTTTGTAATGTCTTTTCTTGCTTTGTTTGTTAATATATTTCTGAAATATATTTCATTTACGAATATACAGTATGTCATTATATATATACTATATACGTACTAATACATTACGAGGTATATTACTTCATCCCCGCTAGATATATTAGTATATATGTTGTTTATATGACTATAGTATATTATATATAAATCTATATATTTATGTATTTATATAATATATATATATCTATATAGCTATTATATATATAGCGAGTATAACCAAAACGAAGTTTGCGCAGTCAAATTTTTATTACGCGATAGATTTCAGATTAAGAATCATTCGTCGCATTTTCAAGACTTCAATATGAGATGATAAAATTTTTAACAAATCTTATAAAAAATTATTAAGAATTAAAATAGTATAGTTGAAACCATATAGAAAATTTAATGATTACAATAATATGTTGGTTAAGTAGGTTTCATGATTTCTACATTATTAAGACTGTTAACTTTATTTTCATTTACGGTCGGTTTGAGATGTCAAATATAAGGGTTCTAACAACTGGAGATCGGGTTCCTTAGTTTAATATTACAAAATTCGTATCCGTATATGGTCGTTTTCCTGAAGAGAATGAGATTTATCCTGATAGGGGGGGGGGGATGATGTAAATCGTCCTAGGGTTCTAAATGACATACTTTATGCTCAGCAAGTGTGACAAGCGCTTCGTATTGTCTTTATGTACGCTGGATCGCGTCTTAATTTGGATGATGTTCATTCAATAAATCAGTTTAATATTAATTCTTCCAAGCATGGATCAACTCATCAAAAGTAGTTGATCATAATTTGTAATTATCATGTTTGTTTTTTTATTGTCTTATTTTATTGAATATCGTGCTGCAATCCAGAGTGATTCAATTGTGTTTAAAACAGAAAGTACCTAGCACGAAAATTGTGATGGTTTTAAACACAGGGTCACACTGAAACTTTAAATTTGAATTCCCTGATTTTGCATATTCTGCAAATTTTTCCTGACCAGCTTGTTCGTTATTTTTTGGCGTATAAAATATCTATTCATCATTATTGCAGCCTATTTACTCTTATTTTAATAATTATTGAAAATTTACTTTTTAAAAATTGTTCATGATCATGATTTGGAATTAAAAAATTTTTTTTTTTAGTATCGACTATACTCCAACCGTCATGCACATTTGTTATATTTTTTTCCAAAAGTAAACAGCTTTTATTGTTGAAAAAGAAAATAATTTAAAAGCTTAGATTAATAGCCTAGGTGAATAATGTCCACTTGATCACAAAAGTTCTAAATGGGAGATTTAAGGATAATTTTCTTCTCAAGATCTGATTTTTGATTCTCTATAGGTCATTCCGTCTGTCAGCTTTTGGATTTTTAACGATCTTTCTTGCTCTTCAAAGGTTTATGAGATGCGTGTAATGATATTTTTCTTTTTTTCTTGTTGAGTATTTCGCGACCTTGACTTGAGCGTATCGCGACCTTGACTTGAGCGTATCGCGACCTTAACTTGAATACTTTTATAGAAGATCTTATAGCATTGGTGCATGTTCGTTTGTAAATCAGACTCTGTTCTTGAGATTTATCCCACTAAAATTGCTTTATTCAAAAGCCCTCCTTCCAGCTGTGCAATTTCCATGGGTTCATTAGAAGTAAGATGATTCCAAGATTTCTTCTGGTAATTAGAAGAATAAAAATTCATCAAGTCTGTTAGAAGGACAATCATTCACCTCCAAACATATATTTGTATTTTATTCAAGGGTAGAATGAGCTTGACTGCAAAGTGAGTGTATTGATAGATATAGAGATATTAAATCAGCAACGAAATTGTGATTTCGGTATTGGTGTCATGCCTGTAGCATAAAGCACATCTATTGGTTTTCCTATGTCCTATAACGCGCTGAATAGAAAAATATATAAGGTAACTAAATGATGGAGCCTTGGAGCGGGCGCTTTGTACTTAGGAGCATCTTTGAATTTTTCTTTTCGTTTGAATTTTAGGATATTACTTTCATCGAGATAGAATATATATGAGATTAACATTTATTCTTTGTTTGAAATAGATTAATACCATTTACTATCACACAAACCTGTCTCGTCATTGCATACATCATATAAAATATAGTTGATATAGAGATAGAGCATATACTGGACTTAGATCTTCATACTATAGATAGAGACAATATAGATATATAGATAGAATGAGAGATAGATAGACGGTATAATAGAGATATAGATATAGATAGATATATAGGAAAGGACATTTTAAGAAAGGCAAGTTTGCATTTTTTAATATATAGAGTATATTTGAAGATATATATATAGATAGATATAGAGATAGATTGAACGATATATTCGGATAGAGATACCAAAGTCAACGTAAATAGATACGTGAAACCGTAATATAAAAAGAAATCTTGTGATTTAGAATTGCCGTAAGAAAGAACAAGATATCAAGCGATTGAGGTTGCATAGGTTATGGCAGTGCTAAAACATTCGCAGTCCATATGACCAATCATCGTAATTCGGAAGGAGTGGAACTTGGAACAACTCCTAGGACAGAAAATGGGAGAGGATATAGTAGGTTACTGACTGAAAAATAGAAAGAGACAGGATAGAATATAGATTTTGGAGTGTTGTCGCTCGCCCATCCCTTTTTCAATTGCTTATTTCTATTCCTGCTCATAAATAAGTCTAGTAAGGGAGTAAGCAAAAAATTATGAACTTAAATTTACCTGTGGTCCTATGGGTCATTTCTGTCATAGTTGTCTTTGAAAATTATTGAATATTTCCAGGAACATTTTATGGAATTTCCGGACTTTCAGCATTAGTCTAAAAACGCTCTGAACGTCTATAGACCCATGACAATTTTTTCCCATGCTTTCCAGAAGGTGTGGAGATACCTATAAAACAGAGAGAAGTTACATATACTAAACTGTGTGTGAGGCATTTAACTCTTATCCGCGCGTAGCAAATGAATGACAACGAAAAACGGTCTAAGACGTTAAAAGCAAGAAAATACTAATTTGATTCTACGAGAAATGCTTCGTATTATTCAATATGATAAAAAGAGAATGAAGTAAAAGAATTTAAAATGTAAAGTATTTGTGGACTTGCTACTTCTATTTTTCGCAACATGTTATTTACTTGAATAATTCCTTTATTTCATTCCTATAATCAAAAATGCGGTCGGGCTTTGTTATTATGTGTCTGAAATATGTAAGTAGTCCATGCAAGAACATCATTTTGATCGTATTGTTTTCTAGTTAGCCTTTACTACTCTTACCTTTTTGGATAAACTTGTTTACAGACGTTTCTCGATACAGATCTCGCCCTAAAACTACTGCATATGTTCCTAAACTTCCTGTTATGCTCGGCTTCCTGCATTGGACCCTTTCCAATGATCTTCACTCTCAGATTAGAAATATGTTAAACAAAAACTTTTCCACAGATGCAGTTTTCTCGTATATCTTTTATTACAACACGTCAATTGGTCAGTTTTTAAGATTAACGATAAAGCATACCATGAACTGTGAGTGTTACACATCGTTTGGGCAATATAAATGGTGCCAACTGTTAACTGCGTAATGTAGGTCAAAACTTTCTACAATAAATAGGGCCTAAACGCCATACAGCATGCTTCGTTCGACTACATTCCCCAACTCTCAACCAGAGTATTTAGCTGTCAGAGATCATGAAATGAATAGGAGCAGTTATCTCTTCAAAATTCTATTTTCAAAATGCTTCTAAAGGTGAAGAACTTTAAAAATTTGGATCTTTTTATATAAAACACTTAAACTACCTTTTATCCATAGACTTCTTGGCACTGCCTGATTCTTGTACATATTGCTGATTTTCCGTGCAACATCGAACACAATTTCTTGGAGGTTTACTTTTGTTTTGCAAAAAATTGAAAACAGCTGTTGTGATGGGAGCTAGTCGATTTCGGATAAACAGATAAAACTATAACAAATGGTTTATATTTAAAAAAATGATCAACTATTGTGATGGAGTTTATCGTTTAGAAATTAGATTTAAGCTGATTTTATTTGAATGAATATTCAAATCAAACGGGCCTACCAAGCCGTCTTTTTTTTGGTTTCCACATTTTCGTCAGAAGGTGTAAATTCGCAAGTCACAGGATATAACAACTTTAGTATAAGAATCTTTAGTTTGTTAAGCTACTTTTACGATTTTGCGGTTTAAGAAAAACGAACGATAACTCGAGCACTTTCTTACGTTGTAAGGGCAACCCCAAAGCCTACCCACATAGGTCAGATAGATAGGGAAACTATCAGCATTTGCGGATATATATATAATATAGTATATAATATATATATAATATAATATATATTATAGTATTATATATATAATCTTATATATATATATATACTTAAATAAATAAATAAATCAATAAATATAAAAATAAACTAAATAATAATCAATATAATAAATAATTATATATATTTATAGGTGATATATATATATATTAATATATATTTATATTATATATATATATATAATATTAAATAATATATATTATATATTAAGTATATTATATTATATAATATATAATATATATATTATATATATATATAGGTATTCTATATGTATTATATAGGTATATATATAAATGCAAAATTAAGAAAGAAGAATTTGACCTTTAATTTTCTAGAAAGGGTGAAGCTACACTTCTCGAATTCGTCGAGTCTTTGAAGAAATTCATAAATCTCTTCGTCTGATAGCAATGTGCTGAAAACTCTCTTCAATCTTAGCTTCCGTGAAATGGTGTTGATAGAACTAAACCTTTTAACTACCAACCTTCAGGCAATGCGGGTCTGGTAGGTGAATTATTATATATTTATATATATATAGTATATTATATTAGTATTATAAATATTATATATTATATATATATATATAATTATATACGAAATCAATTTAAAGACAAAACGTGTGGTATCATGTTTGGTGTTGGCAAAATTTTGCCGATATCCGATACTGACTACTCACAAAATCCCGATACAGATACACGATACGTATGGTATCTGGCACATCTCATACTATAGTCAAGAACTGGGATCTGGCAATATACTGCCTTACACTGACTGCATTACTGCGGATTTTTTTTTAACTAAATTTGTAACAAGCTTATGTAGGACGCCTATTTTGAAGCTACTTCAGTGTTTTTTTTGATTCTTTTGTTAATGTTGATATAAATATAAATTGTGCAACTCCCAAGAGACGCAATAATAGAAGTATTAATTTTTATAATATATTAATACTATTATCTTTTTTCGCGCTTAAAACAGACTTCAGATTGGGTCAGATGGACAGCTTTCCTATCAAATTGGCGAAATATTTGGAAGTCTATATCTGACAAACTTTGTACGAAATTTATTATGTTTAAAACTCGAATAAACAAAGTTCTCTTATCTATTTTTTTTTTGAATTTATTAAAGTTTCATAATATCAGCAATTTGGTGATAATTTTCTCATGCCTAGACTTGATTCTCATAAAAACGAGCATTAGGCCTGTTGAGCGGGATTTAGTAATTTTTTTATTGTAAGAAATAATTTTTTACTATGTTGCCTGTTGTTATCAATCATAAAATTTTTATTAATTACCCTTTGGCACTTGGTGTATGGATCTTTAAGCATATTTTTGAGTTAAATCTAAAAAAACTTTTAAAACTGAGGAATTTATCAAAACAATTCTCTAAATTTGTACAAATTGATTAATTTATTTTGACTTCATTTAACATAAGGGATTGCTATAATTTCCATGCATTTTTTTTTATTTTTTTTTTTTTACATTGACGGTTATGGCTTTGAAAATGGCATTGGAGATTTATGAATTTTTTCAAGGCTCATTATACGCTTTTTTTTTTTTTTACGATATGTTTTTTGGCAACAGTTTCCATGATAAGTTTCATGAAAAATGACTGGGTCGATATAATTGTATTTTCGTCATAACCAAATGTTACAGAATAATATTGGAGGCTATTATTTCATATTATCCTTTTAAAGCACGTTTTTCTAATGAAATTAATAAATACATTATTTCTTAACGATTAGTAGAAAAATAATAAATAAATATACCCATTTCTATACCGGCTTATATTATATAGTATAATTATGTAATATCATATTATAGTTGTATATGGTTATTTATATATATTATTAATATATATAGGATATTATACTATGATTATATCGTATATATATATATTTTATATTATAATATAGTAACTTCTTTAAGTAATTTAATAACATTATGTCAACTGTACGTTTTTCTCTCGCACACGAATGTTCGTTCGTTGGTTTCTACTCATACGTTACTGCAACACATCAGTTTAGAGGTGTTTTTCGATTGACTTTAGCGAGTTAATATATTTTAGACTGTGGTATCGGTGCATCAACTAAGTTATAATTATATATATATTATATATATATTATATATATTATATTTACCGTATATATAATATATAAGGTATCTTATATATTCCTTAGTTCACGATATATAATATATATATATATATATATTATATATATTTTCTTCTTCTTCATTCTCATCTTCCTTATATATTCCAAATGGGAGTAAGGTGCGCTCGGAAAAGAAAAGCAGTATGAACATGACAGAAGTCGAAAAGAGAAGCGAGCCTTACCTGGCCCCCCCTCCCCACAGCTCTATTAATTAGGGTGGGACCCACGCAGTCCAGAAATCCACCCTAGGAGCATTTCATGGGTACAGCGTTGGACCCTCACAATGGTAGATCGTCATGTAGGGTTCATATCTTGGCCCAGGTGGGCACAACCATACCCCCGATATCGTCACAATCTCGCGGAGGCGCATTTCATGTCCTGTTATTATCACCTTTTTCTCGCTCTACCCAACCTGCAGATTTTTCTCTTCAACATTCGTTTACATGCTCTATCCCATTTTTCTTCGGTCTCCCTGCCGGTCGGTTTCCAACACACTCGCGCAATATACATTCGCTTACAGACTACATTCATCTTTCCTATGAAAATCATCTCAACATACTTTCATTTATTCTCTCATTTACCGCCTTTCTTCACACCACATGCGCACTCTCTAATCACGTTCATCCCTTCTTTATCATTCTTCCAACTAGCACCTAAGCATTGTACCACTGAACATTGATCTTTATGATCTATACTTTATTGCCTATAAAAGACTTATATCCTCACTCTATCATAACACAGGGTATAACATAACCCTCATGTAAGGGTACTAGTCAATAGATTTAGTCCCTTTAAGTTCACCAAGGATTTATTGCACCAGCCCTTCCTGCCATTCACGAACATTTCCTACTAACTCTGCTCGTCGTTTCCCTTCTCATCCACTATCCCTAAATATAACTCCGGACCTCTGTTCAGTGCTCACCATCTAACATATGTACACTGAGGAGTGTCCTCCTCACAACATAAGCTTACTCTTATTCCACGTTTTACTTCAAGCCCTCTTTTATTACACACCCTGACCGGAATTCTTCTGATGGCACATCCTGCTTCACATCTCTCAGGATTCGCCACACGAACCAATCATCAGCATATAATAGGTGGGCACCTCCAAGTCATCTCCAATCTCCCCTTCTAACACCATCCCGTGCCACTCCCACAATTCTTTCATAACCCCATCCATTACAAATTGAATACAAGGAGACATAACAACGCCTGTCTTACTTCCGCTGTTAATGCCTAAAAATGCCAATCCCATTGACACCAGTTTTCTCCTCTTCAACACAAGCTTCGATTACTGGGGTATACATCTTTTGACTCCAGTTATGAGCCACCAACCTGCCCTAACCTTCCTATTAACTCTTCATCCTGTCAATCATAAAACTAAATACAATTTTTCTTTTCTCCTCATTTTCTCAATCATTTGTTTATGTAAAGATTTGATCCCACATCCTTACATCTACGCACTCGTTTTCCCAATAGTCTTCAGTCCACTCGACGCACTCTTTCGCAAATACACATATACTTCCCTCAACCTCAATACTTATTCGCCTATATTTCCCGTTCCCCTTATCTCCTTGACTTATGATAAGCGGTACTATTGTCTCCTCAATCCCTTGGAACTATACCTCTATAAACGGCTTTATTAACACAATTCCAATCCCTAATCCCCATCTTCGCCCCGTTCTGTATTGCACCATACTAGTTATATATATATATATATTTCTTATTATTATATATATATATTATATTATATAATATATATATATTGATATATATATATATATATATATATATATATATATATATATATTATATATTATATAAGTTTTCATAAGTACTTGTACTGGGTCCATGGCGCTTGCTTGGAAGAAGTTTCTAGGTAGCTTGTGGACTGTGAGCATTAGTTTGTTGAGGTGGGGCCGCGAGCCTAATTGTGAGGGTGAGTGTAGTATAGGTATAGTATATATGAGTGATGATGAGTATTACAATTTTTATAGTTTGTATAGTATAGTGTGAATGTATATATATAATATTATTGTGTTATATATACTTATCATTAGTGGAAGTGTATATGTATATATACGTTTGTTTCGCATCACAGAGGTGGCCGGCCTAACCGGCCCATCCTACGAAAAGGAGAGGTATAGCATGATTTAGGTAAGATGTCCGGACGTAACGTCGTCGAGACTCAGGTCTAAGTCATAGTAGTGTGTACACAGGACCGTGGACATAATTATATAAGAACATCGTGTATGGATAGCTCGAGTGAGGCATTGTTGGTAATGATTACTCGGGGGAGCGACGGGATGGAGAGTTAGAGGTGATAAGATTATTCGGTAAGATGTTGTCCGGTCCAGAACAAAAGGAATATAGTTTGCACTTGCTTTACAGGCATGTATGAAAAATGCTTTCTCAATAACGAAGTTGTGGGATGTTGGAAATTTTGAGTATGTTTGTTTTTTCAATATGTTAATTGTTCTGGTATTGTTGTGGTAGACTCTAGATTTTTGAGATCCTCACAGGTAATAGTCACATGGTGAGAGGTCGGGAACGGGGAGGCCAAACCTTGATGGATGTTTCTTTCCACTGTAAAAACGGTATGTATGATAGTCAATGACAGATCCGACGTATGGGTCGCCCCATCTTGCTGGAATTAGGCATAACGCTTTTCGTTTGGATTACTGTGCAGAGAATTTACTGTAGGTTAAGACATTGGTATTGAGCCAGTTTCACTGACGAAATAGTGATGGTTATTCTGTTACCGACGAGCACACCAACCCATTTTAAATCGTGTATGGTTTGCAGGGACTCGTGTGGGTTCTCATGTCGCCTTGTCGACAGTTTTCGGATTTAACGTAACCGACAGCGAACAAGCTTCTCATCTGAAAAGAGAGAACGGATCAACATTTCCCAGAACATTTCTCTATCAACATACCAGTAGTTTTACTTAACTTATCCGTTCTTTTATTTCATGCACAACACTCACACGGTAGGGTT
>JABUQX010138706.1:0-12500 GCA_015478945.1 Trachelipus rathkii
TTAACAAATTAAATTTCAATTTTTAACTTGATTTTAAAATCAAAAATGTTTGTGTATCTAGATTTATGAAAATTAATAAATGTTTGACAAAAAAATATTAAACTATGATTACATGTTTTGTTATTAAAAAAAATTAGATATATAAAAGATAATTTGAAATGTGTCAAAATTAAGTATGAAAATTATTAATTTAAAATTTATATGTTTTAATAATATATGTATATAGTATATTGTATTAATTTGGATTAAAATTGCAATACTTATAAATAAATAAATATTAATTATTTTTAATTAAGATTATCACATTATCATACCGGTATTTATTTCCATGTTAAATTATATATATAAAAATTAAGTATTTATCCTTATGTATTATATATTGTTTATTATTTAGCATCTAAAAATTAAACTATAATGTATAAAATTCGTTAACACTGAGGACCAATTTGCGTAACACATGTCTACAGAATTGGTTGAATTCAATTACATTGATTAAACTTATTAACACATTGTATAATTATACACGTAAATAAATAATTCGTTGCATTAATAATATATCATTCTATAAAAGAAAATTGTAATTCAAAAATTCAGCTACACATATTTATTTTGATTCCTAGTTTAACATTATTACAATTGTTAATAAAATGGGGTAAATGTTATTAAAATTATAATAAGAAATCTACCAACAAACTAGTGTAAAAAATTCATGTATATTGCCCTTTTTTAAACTTGATTAAAGTACTCTCCTAAATTTGATTAACATATTCGTAAAAATCTAGTATCACTAATTATATTATACAAGAGATTTAGATTACATACTTGTATAAAATAGACAACTTAGATATCATCCATTGTTAAAAATTGTTTTAAATAATTAGTTATCAGTAGCTAGAATTTTATAGTACAATACACTATTGCTAAAACAAGACTTGGTATATCCTCCCATTCCGATCACTCCACTTGACTATAATATGATGTAGTAGTCTACTACTCATGACAATATATTTAATATTAACAAATAAATTTGTTATTTGAATTAATATAATTAATGTATAATTAATTAATCTCAATTAATTAAAAATGGGTATTAATTGAATGTAGTAAACTAATTAAATTAATTAATTAATTACTTAATCTTGTAAATTATTTTAAAATTCCTTCAGATTCACTTTTAATTTTCGATAGACTATAAAATGTTAATAATATAGTATTTTCTTAATGTTAACAATGAATTAACACAATAATAAATTGTTTAAAATTTGTTAATTGTCTCGTCTTTTTAACATGATAGTTATATTTAAGCATTGTTTGATAATTAATACTATACTGTATACGATTAAAATTATTTATTAATTATTATTCTTTAAAATTGTTTTAATATAATTTAATTATAAATTTGGTAATAAAAAAAATTACACAAAATATTTTAAATTATTTATTTGTATATATAAAGATTATACTATATAGTATAAATATTTAAAAATTGTTAAAAAGTAAAATATTATTAGATAAATATGATTAAAAATTTATAATATGATTATAAATTAGTAATGAAATATGTCAAAATTGTTACATATGCTAAATATATATTAACATTGTTGACAAATTATATTTCGTATTATCAAATTTGATATCAATGTATTATTTAAATTTTTAAAATTGTTACAAATTTTAAACTTGTTACTATTGATATTTAATTTATTAATAATTGTTAATATCGCTAAAATTGTATAAAATTATAATTAAATATTATTAATAAATTGCTAACCATAATCTTAAATATCGCTTCTAAAACATAATGATGGTAAATCTTGTATAAAGGGATTGCTTAAAAAGTGGACTATATTATGAGCAAATTTTATATTGCTCGATTGTAACTATTTCAAAGTTGTTGCAGCAATGTAAAATGTAAAATTGTTAAAATTATTTGTTATTAAAATATATTTAAGCCTTTAACCCCTCCCCCCTATCTGGGAATTATGGTTAATTAATAAGGTATATGATATAAATTAATTATTTATAATTAATATGTACTATTGTTACAATATTATGTAATTATGTTAAAAATATAGAGAAATAGGGTCAATATAACATACTTTCGAATCTTGTATACACATATGTTGAAAATTCTGTATCTCATAATAATATTATAGCTAAAAATTTTAAATAAACGGTAATTCTAAAAGCTTCCTCGAGTGAAGATGTAGAGATTTCTTATAATTAGCTATAAAATTGTCAATTATATATATGTTCAAAAATTCGTTTAATTAAGATTAAGTGGTAAAAGATAAACTTTTAAACATTGGTTCGTCAAAGTCATAATGATTAACATTAGATACTGGAATAATGTTAAAAAACTATGTTAACAGTGAATAAATTTGTGAATGTTAAAACTTGTTTATCATATGTTATTAAACTGTGGCTTAATTAAACTTGAGATAACAAAGCCGTTAAGATAGGTTGGGTGTACATATATTCAATTATTAAAATTATTAAAATTGTTCTAAAATTATTGATATATTAATTAAGTTACAATTAAAGCATACTTCTTCAAGCTCGTTAAATAATATGGTTAAATTTTATAAAAAATTGTAACAATATGTGTAATACAATTTTAGCATATTGAACTATTGGTTGGTTCCTAATTCCTTTATAGATATACTATGAGGTCTATTTAAAATGGCTATCACATTCTTCTAACATATAGTTAAACATTGTTAATATGCGATATTCTAATTTGTTTAAATATATTTGGTTTAATAATTTGTTCTATCATAAATCTAGTTTAATTAATTGTTCCTATTAGGAGTGGTACATTGGATACAATATAGGTGGGTCTACAACAATTGTGAGATAAATATGTGCTAGAGGTTGTGATAATTGTTAAGAATATTAAAATTCTTAGTAATATAATTATTATAATTGTTAAAATTAATTAAATTGATATATTGTCTCCACATTACCACATAGTATAATTATATAACTTTGCCTCTACATTAAAATATCCATTAAAATTTGCTTAAAACGTCTGCTATATATTAAATTGTTAAATTTTCTTTGAAATTGAGTCACAAGGCACTTCGTTTTAATCTATTTTTTATACGCCTATAGTATCTTGACACAATAAGTTGTATTAGGTAACATTGGATTAATATTTTTGCACACAATTTATTAAACTATGTTAAACTCATCTGTTGGATAGAGAGTTCAATTCAGTGAATTTAAAATTGCTATCTTTGTTTTTAATTTGCTAAATTTACTATTTAGCTTAATTTCTGTTATATAAATATGTTATTCTCGCACAATTATGTGCTTGAAAATGTGGAGGAATATCGTAGTTACAATCTGTCAAAAATTCATCTACCATCTCTGTCATAAACCACGTTATTAAAAATTGTTACCCTTTAATTTCAGGTATATTAAGCTATATAATCTCACACAATTAAGCCTCACAGTATATTGATTAATTGTTAAATTTCTTCTCTATACATTGTTAAACACGTGTTAAAATTGTTAATCCTTGTACTTAAAAACTTGTAAACAATTATGCTCTAAAATATGTATTACGAAACTACTTATCTCATTTATGTTAAATTCTTCTGAATTATTGTTCTACCATTTGTAAAATTTGTTTCAATTTCTCTCAAATATATTGTACTAACATTGTTAAAATGTTACATACTGGGGTATTACGTTAAAATTTGTCTAATAATTTCTATATATACATAAAATATTATAAAAAGAAAAATATGAGGTATAAAACTTAGGTATAATAACTTGGATACTAAATCTATCTCGTCTACAAGCATTAGATTTAAAATCTGTCAAAAAATGTTTATATAATTAATATTAAAATTAAATTATTATTTAATTAATTATATTAATTAATTCTTAAACAGTTATACATTATTATTAAAATTAATGTTCTCAAATTTAAAAATGTTTAAAATTGTTTTTTCTTAAAATGTATAAAATTCATTAACCACTTTTTACTGATCGTCAATATTCAAATTGTTACCATGGTTAGCATTATAGAAGTTGACCAAAAAATTCGATTTAAAAATTATTTCATATAGAAGATATTATTAATTATTTAATAATTAGTTTTAAAAAAATTGCAATTAAATTTATACATATTTATAAATTTGTTAAAAATTTAGAATTTTTAAATTAGTATAATTGTTAATAATTGTTAAAGACTACAGGAATAAAATTAAAATTGTTAAAATTGTTGAATTGATAAATGATATTTTTAAAATATTGGTTATTATAAATACATAAATTGTTAAATAATATTTAAATTTGTTAATTTTTATTAATTATTTAAATTTGATTTATAATTTTAATTAAAAATTAGTTAACAAATGTTAAATGTTTTAAAATTGTTAATTATTACTAAATATTGTAATTTAAAAATATTAATAATTAATAAAATAGTTAAAACTATTAACAATTTGTTCATATAATGGTTAATTATTTTGTTAATTAGTGATAAAAATTGTTAACTATATTACTTAAAATTTAGAATAAAATTATGTAATAAAATGTGTGAATTAAATTGTTAATTGTTAAATTATAGTCAACATAGTTAAAACATTTCGTTTAAAATGGTTAAAATTGCAAAAATGGTTAAAATTGTTTCAATTTTTGAAGTTAAAATTGATAAAATTGTTAAAACTTTTAGATTTGATAAAATTACAATTGCTAAACTTATCTTTGATATATCTTAACATATATAAATCGTGAATGTATTCAAACCAATTCATCTTAGCTCATTGTTTACCATTGTTAAAATTGTTCAAGTTGTTAAAATTGTTAAATTGTTAAAATTCTTTAAATTGTTAAAATTCTTGGAATTGTTAAAATTTTTAAAATTTTAAAATTGTTAAAATTGTTGAAATTGTTACAGTTAAGTGTGATTTAAATTTATTTATGGTACTTAAATTGCTTAAAATATTTAAAATTGTCAGAATTGTTAAAATTGTTAAAATTGTTAAGTTTGATAAAAGTGTTAAAATTGGTAAAATTGTTAAAATTGTTTGATTTGTTAAAATGTTAAAATGATTAAAATTGTGAAAATGTTTAAAATTTTTACAATTTTTGAAATTTAAATTTATTGTTTAAATTTATAGAATTGTTAAAATTGTTATAATTGTTAAAATTGTTAAAAATTTTAAAATAGTTAAAATTGTTAAAGTTTTCAAAATTGTAGCAATTATTATAATTGTTACAATTGTTAAAACTGTTAAAATTGTTAAAATTTTTAAAATTTTTAACATTCTTAAAATTGTTAAAATTGTTAAAATTGATACAAAAAAATTTAAATTGTTAATATAGTTTAATTTATGAATTGTTAATATCATTGTTAAAATGCTAAAATTGCTAAACATTGTTAAAATTTTTAAAATAGTTAAAATTGTTTAAAATTGTCAAAATTGTTGCAATATGTAATATAGATATGTAAAATTGTTAAAATTGTTAGAATTTTTAACATTCTTAAAATTGCTAAAAATTGTTAATATTGCTAAAATTTTTAAAATGTTCAAAATTGTTACAACTATTAAAAATGTTAAAATTGTTAAAATTGTTAAAATTTTTAAAATTGTTTAAATTATTAAAATTGTTAAAATTTTTAAAATTGTCATTGTTACAACTATTGAAATTGTTACAATTGTTAAAATTGTTCAAATTTTTGAAATTGTTAAAATTGTTGAAATTGTTAAAATTGTTAAAATTTTAAAATTGGTAAATTGTTAACTGTTTATTTTGTTAGAGTTCTTATAATTGCTATAATTGTTATAATTGTTAAAATTGTTAAAATTGTTAAAATTATTAAAATTGTTAAAAATGTTAAAATTGTTGGAATTGTTAAAATTGTTAAAAAGGGTAAAATTGTGAAAATGTTTAAAATTGTTACATGTTTTGAAGTTGCTAAAATTGTTCAAATTGTTTAAATTTTTAGAATTGTTAAAAGTGTTAAAATTGTTAACAGTGTTAAAATTGTTAAAATTATTATTGTTAAAATTGTAGCATTTATTAAAATTGTTACAATTGTTAAAATTATTGATATTGTTAAAATTGTTGAAATTGTTAAAATTGTTGAATTTGTTAAAATTGTTAAAATTGTTAAAATTGTTGAAATTGTTAAAATTGTTTAATTGTTAAAATTGTTAAAATTGTTAAAATTGTTATAATTGTTTAAATTGATAAAATTGTTAAAATTGGTAAAATTGTTAAATTTTATAAAATTGTTAAAATGTTAAAATTGTTAACAATGTTAAAATTCCTAAAATTAATTTAATTAAATTGGTAAATCTGACCACAACCTTATATCTCTTAATATTAATACTTTCTCTACAACAGCTCCATCCTGCCCTGTGCGTTCTTTCTGGCACTTTGATCGGGCCGATTGGGGGGCTTTGCGCTGCTTCTACGCTAACTATAATTGGAATGACTGCTTTGCCTCTGGTGACGCTTCGGCTTCTGCCGACAAGGTGGGAGCTGTAATCGCTGATAGGATGAGCAGGTTCATTCCTTCTTCGACTAAATCTTTCTCTCCTCATAATCCATGGTTCGATCGTACTTGTTCTCTGGCCATTCAGGCTAGAGACAATGCGTATCGGGGGTGGAAAAATTCTCGTTCTCCTATCACTCTCGCTAATTTTCATTCAGCTAGAAATCGTTGCAGGGATATCTTCGTCGAGCAAAGCGGGCCTTCATCAAACGAAAGTGCGCTAACCTCCTTGAATTCTCCTAATGATAAATCTTTCTGGCCTCTTGCCAAAAATATTCTCTAATTTCTGTAATCTGCCTTTCCTCATCTTAATTACAATGATGGTTCTGTTGCTTAACTCTCAACTGAAAGGCCACTCTTTCGGCCTCCTATTTCCTCTAACTAAAAGCCTGGACTATTCTGGCATTCTCTTCTCCTCCTTCTCTTCTCAGGTGTCCTTGCCTTTGCCTGAGATTACATTTGATCGGGTGGCATGGGCCCTGAAATCTATGAACGTTAGGAAGCGGTGGCCCGGATGGCATTCCTCCCGAGTTTGAGGGAGTGTGCTTCCGTGCTAGCCCTCTCTCGTTTAACTATATTCCTTATGCTCAATACTAAGCACTCAGTGTTTGTTTGAAGCGCGCATATGTCAACCTTTTCCGAAAAAAAGGCAGCCGTTCTGATCTTCTAACTATCGCTCTATAGCTCTAACTTGTATTCTATCTAAGATTTTTGTAACCCTTCTCAACTCTCATTTTCTTAGATCATCTGGAATCTCATTCCTTTTTTCCGATCGCCAGTACGGCTTTCGGCTTCCATGGCCTACTTGGGTGATATATTTTCCCTTTCTAACAGATTTGTGGTTTTCCGCCCTTAGGAATTACGGAGAAGACTTGCGTGGTGGCGCTTGACATAAAAAGTCCAAAGCATTTGACCGGGTATGGCACGCCGCGCTGCTCTCCAAGCCTCCCTCCTTTGGATTTCCTGCTTCTCTTTGCTTACGTATGTGTAGATTTGTGTGTGTGTGTATGTTTTATTTTTTTTATAAATAACCGCTAGTAGTAATAAAAGCCACAAGCTTACATAGTTTCTACCAGAGTTTGGAAAAACCAGTACCTTATTCCGATTAATGAGTTAGGAAAACCGGTACCTTATTCCGATTAATAGGTTAGAAAAACCCTTAACTTATTCCGATTAATAAGTTACGGAAAACCGGTATCTTATTCCGATTAATGGTTTAGGAAAAACCGGTTACCTTATTCCGATTAATGAGGTAGGGAAAACCCAGTATCTTATTTCGGTTAATAGGTTATTAAAAG
Organism: Trachelipus rathkii; assembly: GCA_015478945.1. Lineage (NCBI taxonomy): Eukaryota > Metazoa > Arthropoda > Malacostraca > Isopoda > Trachelipodidae > Trachelipus > Trachelipus rathkii. The sequence continues at coordinate 7,816 of JABUQX010138706.1, forward strand.
CCGGTACCTTAGTCCGATTAATGAATTAGGAAAACCGGTACCTTATTCCGATTAATGAGTTAAGGAAAAACGGGTGTCATATTCCGAACAATACGTTAGGAAAAAACCGGTACCTTATTCCGATTAATGGGTTAGGAAAAACTGGTACCTCACTCCAATTAATGATTTAGGAAAAACTTGTACATTATTCCTATTAATGGGTTAGGAAAAACCGGTACCTTATTCCAATTAATAAGTTATTAAAAACCAGTACCTTATTCCGATTTATGGGTTAGGGAAAACCGGTACCTTACTCCAATTAATGAGTTAGGAAAAACCGGTACCTTTTTCCGATTAATGAGTTAGGAAACACCGGTACCTTATTCCTATTAATGAGTTAGGAAAAACCGGTACCCTACTTAATTAATGTTAGGAAAAACCGGTACCTTATTCCGATTAATGGGTTAGGAAAAACCGGTACCTTATTCCAATTAATGAGTTAGCTAAAACCTATACCTTACTCCAGTTAATGAGTTAGGAAAAACCGGTACCTTGTTCCGATTAATAGGTTAGGAAAAACCGGTACCTTACTCCAATTAATCAGTTAGGAAAAATCGGTACCTTATTCCGATTAATGTCCGACAAGCTCTGATACATAACGACTTAAAGTTACAAGCCCAAAAAAGTGGAGAAAATATAATCGAAGAAGGGAGGATTGTACTAGACCTTAAAAAGCACAATATTATATATATATATATATATATATATGTAATAATAATATATATAATATAATAATAATATATATATATATCAACTCCTTCCAGCCAGCCGTACTGAAAATAGCAATAATAGTAACAATATATATGCTGCTCATGCAGCAACATGTATATATAAGTAAGTTATGAATTATATTCTTCAAATTAAACCATATATATGTATATATATAACAATAATATATATATATATATATATATAATATATATATATATATATATATATATATATAATAATATATATATATATATATATATATATAATAATAATAATAATAATAACCTTAATAACCATATATGATTGTATGGATTAAGTTCGTCTTTCTATCCATTGTATTTATTTCTATATATTTGAAAAAAAATCCCGAATATTCACAAGGAATAGCCCTAAAGCTTCCATAAGAATTCCCAAAATCCACAAAACCCATATAAGAGATCTATAAGATTAAGAAACTCAATAAAAAAAACAATAGAGGAAGCAAAAGCAAAACTATTGAAATAGCTCACGATTATAATGAATTCGGGGGAGAGGGGTAGGTGGGGAGGTTCGCGAATGGAGGGGAGGGATGATATTCTACGTTGGAGAAAGAGGCATTGATAGGGAAACGATTTGTTTTCTTTTATAATAATTACTGCTATGACTATGATCATTATTTTGAAAGTTGAAACAGGATATGTATGTATGTATGTATATAACATATATATATATATATATATATATATATATATATATAATAACATAGCAACATATACTATATACTCATATATATATATATATATATATATATATATATATATATATATACCCTATATATTACACTTTACCACCATTATTCAGGCAGAGTCCTTTTCAAGAAGAGGGCAAAAAACAAAAACAAAAAAAGGAAAGTAAATTCACTCAATTCCTTCAGTGGGCGCACACGTGGATCTTAAAGAGAGAAGAATGAATAACAGGAAAAACAGATGAAGGCAAGGGGTTCACCAGAACAGATGTGGCTGGAAAGAATTAGGCACCAAAACGACCGGAGCCTCGAGTTTTCAATGTACACATAATATTAATGCTAGACCATGACATCTCTTTTGATAGAAGGGAGACGAATTGGGGTAGAATTGCGAGAGATCAACTCCCACCTGCCGTTGTAATACCTATTGAGATAGTGCGCCAATGTCAAGTCACAGAAAAAATCAGTCAAGAAAGATTTTAATAGCAGGGGACAGTTTACTAGCCTTTTAGCCTTAGCTGCAACCCTATCCAAAAAAAGAGTGGAACCGGAGTCACTCCAAATTTGAGAACAGTACTCCATACAAGGGCGGATAAGACCCTTATATATATGGAGTAACTGAACAGAAGCAAGAAAATTTCCGCAATCTGTATAAAATCTCCGGCTTATTTGAGGCCACCTTAGCAACCATTGTGATACGAGGTTTCCAAACAAATTTGTTGTTTATTTATGTTCATCCAAGAATCTTATGTTATTCACAGGTGAGATGTTAGAGCCGTCTAAGGAGATAGAAAAATTGGTAAGTTTTTAAAAGAAGATGTGAGAAGTTGAGTTTTAAAAAGAATTAAATTTCACAAGTTTGTGGTTACCCCACTCCGCTCCTTCAACAAGAGCTGAAATGGAACGATCTGAAAGAAAACTAGACATGAGTAATATAGAGCAGAAATATATTTACTATACTTTGCTTACCAGATGAATTTTTAACTGAAGGCCCTGATACATGGGTAAATAGAGATGATTTCATAGCTGCCCAATCTATAGCGCAGTGGTTTTCATAGTGGGGTGCGTCTCGAAACATCTGGGGGTGTGCGACAAGCGTGAAGAAAAACCTTAAATTTTATTTTCTTAGAATTTTTTAACCCTTTTCAAAAAATTTCAACGAAAAAAGTTATATATATATATATATATATATATATATATATATATATTCTAATTACTATATATATATATATCACAAAACTAATAAATCCCATCTTACTGTCCCAGTCAGCCAATAATAATATATGTATAATATATATAATATATATATATATATATATATATCTGTACTATACACTAATTCTTACTAACAATAAGAACAAAATATATATATATGTATATATATATATAAAGGATATGGAGTGCATAGAATGTTATTCTTGAGGCTGCGCCATAGAAATGATTTCATAGCTGCCCAAGCAATAGTGAACTCTTTAGCAACAACTAAATGATCATGAGGAACGAGGTGTTGCTTTAATTCAAGAATGTACAACGTCTGGACGTTTCAATAAACGAGGATCAGCTCCAATTTGCTCTTCAGGTCATTGAGAACAACATATAAAATTTCCTTTGAAGCAAAAATCTACTTTGCTTTAGAACATAATGTACCCTGACAGTTTGTGCATTGAAACAATTTTCTAATATGGCATGTTTTACATTTTAGTAAGGAAATTATTCACTTGATGTAAAGGAACCTTGCCCAAATCTGTGCAAAAATTGGAAACTATCACAGCTTTGCGCAACCTGTATTTTTGGTTAAAATTAATTCAGAACGAATCTTTCTAATATTGGAACAAATTTAGGGGGTCATACATTGAAAAACACTACTTTGAAATTTCAACTCTATATGCAAGGACCACCTCAATATATATATATATATATATATATATAACATATATACGTGTACTCTCATATATATATATCATATATATAATATATATATATATATCTATAACATATATATATATATATATATAACTGTATATATATAATATATATATCATATATATATATATATAATATATATATATATATATATATATATATATATATATATTACTTATTTAGCACATGTATTTAATTATTTATACACACAAAAAATATAATTTTTTATCCACATAAAAACCATACAATATGATATATTGATATTAATACATCTCATAACCGTTATTATATTTAATAACTATAGGCAAATGCATAGTTAAATAAATGTTTCATTAATAATTTTTTTTAAATATCTCCCAATATTAGAAAGTAAAATTAGAAAGCCACACAAATATATCTGTCGTATGCTTATTGATTTCATTTTACGCTAATATATATATATATATATATATATATATATATATATATACCTATATATATATATATATACTATATATATATATATATATATATATATATATATATATATATATATATATATATATATATATATATATACTCTATATCTGAAGGAGTATTGATTTTTATTGTGGTGTTATGCTCTGATAACGCAGCCAACCCGGAAGCATGGCGGCAGCGATGCAGACCAATATCGATGGGTCTTTATTGCATCCCTGACCCCAGCACGGGTATGTGCATTTGTTGTGCATTCGTGCTTTAGCATTTGTCACATACATTATCTTTCAACCTTCATCCTTTTCTTTCATTTTTCATATCAATTTTCTGTCTTTACAATCAACCTTCTTTATCACAGTTTCTAACTTTTTTGTTTTTGAATTCCAACACATCAGTCCCTTCAAGTATTTGAACGTAGGTTGCCCTCCGTTTTTTCTCGTCGCAGCCCCTTTTAACTGCATCAAGTACTACAACAACCCATACACTTAGAAATAAAAAAGCTACACCAACAAAATACTACTATACTACATACAAAAATCTGCATCCACCACCACCCGACACTCGTATCATTAAACATTTTCATACACAACTGACCCATGAAACTATCTTCGCATACCCAAACAATACCGTACTCCAAGGACGTCCAACAGAACTCTCCAATAGTGAACAAACTTTGGACAGCCAAACACAGGAAATGTTTTCACCCCTCTGCCCTGGGCACCACCACCTTCCTTCAGTAATACAAATTTGGTTATTTTGGAGATCCCTCCCCAACTGTCAAATATTCCTTGCCTAAACCTTCGACAACACAAAACATCTCATAATAGATTGC
>JABUQX010138706.1:17500-20000 GCA_015478945.1 Trachelipus rathkii
GCATATGTTGGAGTGGAATAATGTTTTTCTACTTCTAAGTGCAGGTGGGTTGTTGTAGTTGTTTGATGCGTTGAGTGATCTGTTGATAGTGATTTACTTTAAAATGGACAACCTTTCATGTCAAGGTGGGCTTTTATAGGAAGAATTCTTTTGTTTCAGTTAGCAGGTGGTGGAGGGGTGTGGAGGGGTGTGGAGGGGTGTGGAGGGGTGTGGAGGGGTGTGGAGGGGAGGCCGCATATTATTTATTTTGAAAGCTTTATATTATTCGGTTTGTTTCTAAGTTTTGAATATTGGATTAATATTGTAGGCGCGTAGGCAAGTGATTCGTAGTTTAAGAAGGAAAGAAGGTACTGTCTGTATACTATGATGGTCTCTTCACATTGGCCTAAATATGCCTCAGGTAATGTCTTAAGGGCGTTTAACTTGTGTATGACTGTAAAAGTAATATTGTTTATTTGGTATGTGAATATCATATGTGCAACGAAAGTCAAGCCAAGAATGAAGGGTTGTTTATTGAGAGGGAGTATATTATTTGATAGGAAAACTGCTCTATGCATGTTTGATTCCCTTCTATCTTGGGTATGTAATGTAATAGAGGAATTTTGTGGTAAAAGTAGTCAATCTGTTTCTTAATAGCCACTGTTCTAGTTAGTTTAAATATAGTTGTAGTTCTCTACGTGCTGTATTTATAGAGGAATGTTGAGTTGTGATAAGTAGATCGTCTGCATAGCTACTGATTTTTGTAGAAGGGGATGTCATGCATAAAAAGGTTAAAAAGTATTGGTGATAGGATGGCTCCTTGATGGGAGGGCCTTCTTTATATAGTTTGTGTGTACGGTAGGAGTGGCGTCATGGTATGACTCTAGCTATGCAACTTGATAAGGGATTTGCTATTATTTTTTTTGTAATTCATGCTTATTTCTGTGTTTAATACTTTGTTTATTAAAAGATTAGAGGGGACTGTATGAAACGCCTTGTTGATGTCTATTGCTTCTAGGAGAGTGCAAGTTGTTAGGGGGGAAGTTTGGTTAAAACCTGTAAGTATGTTTGTGTTAGATCTGCTAAGAGAGTTGTGGTAGAGTGCTTTTGTTTAAATCTGTGTGTTGTGTGTCTGATAGGAGGATGAAAGGGAAGATTCTATTTAGAATTAACCTCTCGAGGATTTTGAATATTGTAGAGAGCAGTGAAATAAGTCTGTATGAAGATGGCTGTTAGGTAGTTTAAATGGTTTTTGTATAGCAATTATGTGTGTGTGCTTCCAAAGTGGATGGATAGTGCTAGCTTGCTATGGATCGCCAAAAAAAAGAGTTTAAGTCTGCGTTGGATTTGGTTCCTAGGTGTTTAAGATGGATATTGGATATTTGCTTCTATCCAACCTCTTGTGAGTTTTTAAGGTTTTGATAGGGTTGAGTATTTCTATGGGATTGAAAGGTTGGGTTTTACTGGTTGATCTTTAGTCTTTTATGCCGTTTTTTTGTAAGTCTATTGGTGGGGAATGCGGCCTTATGGCTAATTTTTAAGTACTGTGACATAATAATGCTACATTGATTTTTGGGGCTGGAAATTTTATTGTTTTTTTTTTTGTACAGATGGCTTCGTGGGTTGGTGAACCGTGGATTTTTTTAATGTGGATTTTTTAATGTGGATTTTTAATGTGGTTTTTTTAAGTGTGGATTTTTTTAATGTAGATTTTTAAATGTGGATTTTTTTAAGTGTGGGTTTCTTTTAATGTACGAAATAATTTTGTTGTTTTGGTTTAATGGTTGAGTATAATGTTGCAAATTCATTTTATGATTTATGTTGATTAAATTATTTATTGTATTGTTAAGGCTTATGATTTGTTTTAGTTGGTCTTAAGCTGGTTATCTAATTTGTCGGAGGGGGTTTCATTGTTTTATTAGATTGCGATTTCTGCTGAGAAATTGGTGTTGAATTGTTTGCGGTAGCCATGATGGATGTACAGCTGGGGAAATTAGTTCCTGAACAGTTTCTTTTTAAACACTGTAATAATTTGAACTTATGTTGGCAACCATGATGCAAACTATTGTGATGTACAGCTGGAGAAATTAGTTCCTGAACAGTTTCTTTTTAAACACTGTAATAATTTGAACTTATGTTGGCAACCATGATGCAAACTATTGTGATGTACAGCTGGAGAAATTAGTTCCTGAACAGTTTCTTTTTAAACACTGTAATAATTTGAACTTATGTTGGCAATCATGATGCAAACTATTGTGATGTACAGCTGGAGAAATTAGTTCCTGAACAGTTTCTTTTTAAACACTGTAATAATTTGAACTTATGTTGGCAACCATGATGCAAACTATTGTGATGTACAGCTGGAGAAATTAGTTCCTGAACAGTTTCTTTTTAAACACTAATAATTTGAACTTATGTTGGCAACCATGATGCAAACTATTGTGATGTACAGCTGGAAAAATTAGTTCCTGAACAGTTTCTTTTTAAACACTGTAATAATTTGAACTTATGTTGGCAATCA
>JABUQX010138706.1:30000-42951 GCA_015478945.1 Trachelipus rathkii
AACCAATAATATATATATATATATATATATATTTGATGATGATAATGTTTTATTTTTTTATGAATAGCCATGGGTAGTAATAAAAACCACAAGCTTATGAGTTTCTACCAGAGTTTGGAAAAACCAGTACCTTATTCCGATTAATGAGTTAGGAAAACCGGTACCTTATTCCGATTAATAGGTTAGAAAAACCCTTAACTTATTCCGATTAATGAGTTACGGAAAATGGGTATCTTATTCCGATTAATGGTTTAGGAAAAACCGGTTACCTTATTCCGATTAATGAGGTAGGGAAAACCCAGTATCTTATTTCGGTTAATAGGTTATTAAAAGCCGGTACCTTAGTCCGATTAATGAATTAGGAAAACCGGTACCTTATTCCGATTAATGAGTTAAGGAAAAACGGGTGTCATATTCCGAACAATACGTTAGGAAAAAACCGGTACCTTATTCCGATTAATGGGTTAGGAAAAACTGGTACCTCACTCCAATTAATGATTTAGGAAAAACTTGTACATTATTCCTATTAATGGGTTAGGAAAAACCGGTACCTTATTCCAATTAATAAGTTATTAAAAACCAGTACCTTATTCCGATTTATGGGTTAGGGAAAACCGGTACCTTACTCCAATTAATGAGTTAGGAAAAACCGGTACCTTTTTCCGATTAATGAGTTAGGAAACACCGGTACCTTATTCCTATTAATGAGTTAGGAAAAACCGGTACCTTATTCGATTAATGTTAGGAAAAACCGGTATCTTATTCCGATTAATGGGTTAGGAAAAACCGGTACCTTATTCCAATTAATGAGTTAGCTAAAACCTATACCTTACTCCAGTTAATGAGTTAGGAAAAACCGGTACCTTGTTCCGATTAATAGGTTGGAAAAACCGGTACCTTGCTCCATTAATCCAGTTAGGAAAAATCGAGATTTACCTTATTCCGATTAATGTCCGACAAGCTCTGATACATAGCGACTTAAAGTTACAAGAAGCCCAAAGAATTAGGAGAAAAATATATGATCAGAAGAGGAGGGATTGTGCTAGACTTAAGAAATACTGTATTATATATATATATATATATATATATATATATATATATATATATATATATATATATATATATATATAAAAATGAGTATAGTCTAATAGGACAAATATATATATATATATATATATATATATATATATATATATAATATATAAAAATAAGAATGCAGTATGGTCAAGTATATATATATATATATATATATATATATATAATAATAATATATTAATGTATATATATATATATAAATACACTCTTTAACCATATCATATTCGCCATATATATATAAAAAGTATATATATATATATATATATATATATATGATTGTATGATTAAATTTAAATCTTTCTATCCCATTATATTTATTTCTATATTTGAAAAAGTAAAATCCCGAATATTAACAAGATAGCCCTAAAGCTTCCATAAAATTCCCCAAAAAATCCACAAAACCCATATAGAGATCTATAAGTCAGAAACCGGCAAAAAAAAAACTTAAAGCAAAAGCAAAAACTATTGGCGCAAATAGCTCGATTATAATGAATTCGGGGGAGAGGGGGTAGATTGAGGTTAGAATGGAGGGAGGGATGATATTCTACGTTGGAGAAGGCATTGATAGGGGAAACGATTTGTTTTCTTTTATAATAATTACTCAAAACCCTATGATCATTTTTTTTATAAATGTGTGCAAGTGGGATATATAATGAAAACAAAAGATATATATATATATATATATATATATATATATATATATATATATATATATATATATATATATATATATATATATATATATTTACACTCTAAATACAGTTTCGAAAGTTGGCACAGTTTTTTACTAGGTTATGTTTATATATATATATATATATTACACTTTACCACCATTCACGAGAAAGGCCCTTTTCAAAGAAGGGGCAAAAAACAAATGGAAAGAAAATCCAGTCAATCCCATGCATAACGTTATTCCCTCAGATGAGCGCAGACCTGGACCTTAAAGAGAGAAAGAATGAATACAACAGGAAAAACAGATGAAGGCAAGGAGCTCCACAGAACAGATGTGGCTGGAAAGAATTAGGCACCAAAACGACCGAGCCTCGAGTTTTCAATGTACACATAATATTAATGCTAGACCATGACATCTCTTTTGATAGAAGGGAGACGAATTGGGGTAGAATTGCGAGAGATCAACTCCCACCTGCCGTTGTAATACCTATTGAGATAGTGCGCCAATGTCAAGTCACAGAAAAAATCAGTCAAGAAAGATTTTAATAGCAGGGGACAGTTTACTAGCCTTTTAGCCTTAGCTGCAACCCTATCCAAAAAAAGAGTGGAACCGGAGTCACTCCAAATGTGATAACAGTACTCCATACAAGGGCGGATAAGACCCTTATATATATGGAGTAACTGAACAGAAGCAAGAAAATTTCCGCAATCTGTATAAAATCTCCGGCTTATTTGAGGCCACCTTAGCAACCATTGTGATACGAGGTTTCCAAACAAATTTGTTGTTTATTTATGTTCAGTCCAAGAATCTTATGTTGTTCACAGGTGAGATGTTAGAGCCGTCTAAGGAGATAGAAAAATTGGTAAGTGTCTAAAAGAAAGAGATGTGAGAAGTTGAGTTTTAAAAAGAATTAAATTTCACAAGTTTGTGGTTACCCCACTCCGCTCCTTCAACAAGAGCTGAAATGGAACGATCTGAAAGAAAACTAGACATGAGTAATATAGAGCAGAAATATATTTACTATACTTTGCTTACCAGATGAATTTTTAACTGAAGGCCCTGATACATGGGTAAATAGAGATGATTTCATAGCTGCCCAATCTATAGCGCAGTGGTTTTCATAGTGGGGTGCGTCTCGAAACATCTGGGGGTGTGCGACAAGCTTGAAGAAAAACCTTAAATTTTATTTTTTTAGAATTTTTTAACGTTTCAAAAATTTCAACGAAAAAGTTACATATATATATATATATATATATAATAATAACATATATATATATATATATATATATATATATATATTCTCACTGTAATATATATATATATAAATAAATAGATATATTCTGCTATATATATATATATATATATATATATATGATATATATAAAGGATATGGGTGCATAGAATATTTATTCTTGAGGCTGCACCACTAAAAAAGATTGGAAACCGCTGCAATAGTGAACTCTTTAGCAACAACAAATGATCATGAGGAACGAGGTGTTGCTTTAATTCAAGAATGTACAACGTCTGGACATTTCAAAAAACGAGGATCAGCTCCAATTTGCTCTTCAAGTCATTGAGAACAACCGTAAATAATATCCAGAAACTAAAAAATCTACTTTGCTAAATAAAAGTTTTAAGATGTTTTCTATACTATCTACAATAATAAAGTTTCGAATTTGTGTTGTCATTGTGTAAGACGAATAAACCGCCTTTGCTTTTTTTTATAAATATATGTTTTGAAATGTAATACTTTTGCTCAAATCTGTGCAAAAATTGAAAACTATCACAGCTTTACGCAACCTGTATTTTTGGTTAAAGTTGATTCAGAACGAATTTTTCTAATATTGGAACAAATTTATGGGGTCAGACATTGAAAAACACTACTTTGAAATTTCAACTCTATATATAAGGACACTCTAATATATATATATATATATATATATATATATATATATATATATATATATATATATATATATAACTCATTTAAAAATCATGAAAATTTTAAGTGATTTTCAATCTATCATTATTTATACACACAAAAATATAATTTTTATACAAAAAAAATTATGTCAATATAATAAATTTAGAATATCACAACACAGAAAATTATATTTAATAACTATATTTATATACATTTATAAATAAATGTTTCAGTAATGCTATTTTATTATCAATATTTTTCTGAATTAAACTCTTAGAAATTATTAACCTCAAAGTATACTTTTCATTAGCAGTTTATCTATTTACCTTTATTACATACATGTATCTAAAATATTGATGTATAGAAATATACATCTGTATATATATATATATATATAACTATAGTATATATATAGCATAACAACTAACAATAGCCTTATATACCCTGCATAACTCTCCTTATATATATATATATATATATATATATATCCGGAAGGAGTATTGATTCTTATTGTGGTGTTATGCTCCTGATATACAACCTTGAGCATGGCATAGCGATGCGAACCAATATCGATGGGTCTTTGTGCGTCCCTCCGACCCCCAGCACGGGTATTTGCATTTGTTGTGCATTCGTGCTTTAGCATATGTCACATACATTATCTTTCAACCTTCATCATTTTCTTTCATTTTTCATATTAATTTCTTGTCTTTTCAATCCACCTTCTTTATTACAATTTCTAAAAAAAAATTTTTGAATTCCCACCCATCAGTTCTTTAAAGTATTTGTAAGTAGGTTACCCTCCCTCTTTCCCGTCGCAGTCGCTTTAACTGCATCAAACACTGCAACAATCCCTACACTTAGAAATAAAGAAGCTACACCAACAAAATGCTATTATACTATGTACAAAATCTGCCTCCACCACCACCCGACATTCATATCATTAAACATTTTCACACACAACTAACCCATGAAACTATCTTTGCATACACAAAAAATATTGTACCCCAAGGACGTCCAACAGAACTCTTCAATAGTGAACACACTTTGGACAGCCAATCAAAGGAAATGCTTTCATGGTTCAGCCCTCTTCACCACCCCTTCCTTCAGTAATACAAATTTGATTAGTTTGGAGATCCTTCCCCAACTGTCAAAGATGCCTTTCCCAAACCATCGAAAACACAAAACATCTCATAATAGATTGCCGTGCCTTGGAGAACATTAGAAACAATTTTAATGGACTAAAATTATCGGATCTCAAAGTGTCTCGAGGTTGCCAGCTTTTCGTATAAGAGGAGTGGGGAGGGACAAAGTATATATATATATATATATATATACTAATATAATATATATATATATATATATATATATATTTTTATAAATACTTAATAATAATATATATAACAATAAATATATATATATATATATATATCTTATATATAATAACATATATATATATATATATATATATATATATATATATAATAACAATAATAATAATAATAACTTAATAACTTAATAACTTCTTATATATATATGTATACATACTAATAATATGTATATAACATATATTTATATACTGTAAATTGCGTATTAAATGTTAGAAATATTTAAAAAAAAATTAATTAAAAAAAAATTTTTAAAAAAAAAAAAAAAAAAAAATCGAAAATGGTCTAAAGTTTTTCTCAAATTTTATTCTCTGAGGAACAAGATATCTCCATTAAAATCCAATTACAAGTTTAGCTTTTCTTTACTTCGGGAGAAATGGACCTTTAAAAATTCAATATCTTTGCTCTATATTTTTATAAATTTTCCAAATTGAAGTTATGTTAGCTTTAAAGTTTTAATGTTACAATAACACTAAAAATTATTGCTTTTTTATGTTTTCCTCCTTCTTTCTTTTTTTTTTTTTCTTTTTATCTTTTTTAGCTTTTTATTTTTTAACCGTCACTGATGATGGATGAAGCTATGAAAAATAAATTTAAAAAATATTAACTATACCATTATGTTTTTTAAATTTTTTCTTTATATATTTTGGAACCTTTTGGGAGTAAAAATATAGTTATGCTGTCTGGTACAATACTTATCTTTTTATATCTCTATATATATATATATATATATATTTTGTCTTTCAAAATATATATATATATATATATATATATATATATATATATATATATATATATATATATATATATATAACTGCTAACTATATATTCAACTATATATATCTTCCTTATATATATATCTATATATATAACATAACCAGCATATATTCTTCTACAATAACCAATATATATATATATATATATATATATGTGTGCCTATATATGTAACATACAATTATTTACAGTTTTCACCACCGCTCATGGGCGGAACCCTATTCAAGGAGGTGTTATAAACTACATATATATATGTAATATATATATATATATAGCATAATAATAATAATATATAATATATATATCCCTTTACTGTATATATATAATAACCAATAATATATGTATATATATATATATATACGGTATATATATATATAATATAATATATATATATATATATATATATATATATATATATATATATATATATATATATATATATATATATATATATAACCTTAATATATATACGGTGTATATATATATATATATGTAATATAATAATAATATATATATATATGTAATAATAATATATATATATATATATGCTCTTTAATTATTTCACTACTATAATAATAATATATACCGATAATAATATAATAATAATAATATATATAATATATAATAATAATAATAATATATATAATAATATAATAATAATAATATCTATATGTATATAATATATAATATATGTACCAATAATAATAATAATAATAATATATATATATAATAATATATGTATACGGTATGTAATATAATAATAATATATATATGTATAATAAATATATATATATATATATATATAATAATAATATATATATATATATATATATCATATTATTATATGTGTATGTAACAATAATAATAATGTATTAACATATACCATTATAGTAATAATAATAATAATAATATATAATAACAATAATAATAATAATAATAATATAAATATATATAATATAATAATAATATATAATAACATATATATATATATGTATCAACCTATGTATATGTATATATATATCTATAATATATCTATATTAATAACATATATATAATAATAGCCAGTATTATTTTTCATAATATATATAATATATGTATATGTATATATACCATATAATATATATGTAATAATATGTATGTATATATAACTAATAATATATATAATAACATATACCGTAATATATATATGTATGTAATATATCTAACAATAATAATAATAATAACCTTAATATGTATAATATATATATATAATATATGTTTATATATGTATGTATAATAATATATATAAAAATATATATACCGATTATAATATAATAATATATAATAATAATAATAATATATATATAATATAATATAATATATATAATAATAATAATAATAATAATAATAATAATAATAATAATAATAATAATAATAATAATAATATATATACACATATATATAATAATAATAATAATATGTATATAATAATAATAATAATAATAATATGCTGCTTTATACTCAATAATAATAATAATAATAATAATAATAATAATAATAATAATATATGTATATAATATATCTCTCTATACCCTTATATATATATATATATATACTTATATAACATATAACAATAATATTATATATAACAACATAACATAACATATATAAGCAATACTCATATATATAATAGTATATGCCGGATATATATATAGCATATATATATAATAACAATTATAATAGCATATATAATATAATATATTCTCAGCTAAATCGAATAACAACAAGAATGTTCTTTATAAGTCGCCTCATAATAATAATATGTGTGAATATAATATAATAATAATAATAATAATTACTTAATAATGCTACTGGTAAGCACATGGATATTAATAATAATATCATAACTCAACTCTATATCAACCATGTATATATATATATATGATATATAACAATAACAGCAACAACCCATAATATAGCCTTTGTATATATAAAGAATTGCGTTCTAAAAATACGTAAATCATTTAATTTCAGATGCTTGTAAATATGTTTCAAAATTCACTTTATTTTAAATGTTTTATTTAAGACGAAAATTTGTACCGCTAAACTTTTGAAATTAAAAGTCTTAAATAAGATTATATATATAAAATATATATAAATATATATATATATATATAAATATATATATATAATAATAACTTATATATATATATATATATATATTCTTTTTCTGTATATATAACAACATATGCTCAACTATATATATATATCCTATATATATCAAATATATATATATATATATATATATATATATAAAATATATTAACATATATATATATATTATATGTATATCTTCTTCTCTTCTTCTTATAATACCATATATATATATATGTATGGCATATATATATATATAAATTATATATATATATATATATAAATATATATATATGTATATGTATATATATATATATATAATATATATATATATAATAACTAACCTTATGCTATCTTTGTTTTAGCATAATGCAATACTTAATAATATGTAATAATAGGAGCAAGAAGACGCAAATTTCAATAAAAAAAATAGTAATAGAGAAATTTATGTAAAAAGATTTAATAACATAGCAACAATAATTCATGAGGAAGAACGATAAAAAGGTTCTTTATATTTTATATATAACCACAAATGTTTAAAATAATGAAAATTAAAATAGCCAATCAGCCATGTATGTATATATCTATATATATCAATAATAACAACAATAATTATATATCTTTATATAATATTAATAATATATGTAATAATATCTAAAATATATATATATGTATATATATATAATATGGAAAGCATGTAATAGCCTGCATGGCCAACAGCCAGCCTTATGTATCAATACCAATAGCGCCAGCCATCAGCTAATATGCTGGCACCAGCCAACCAGCTGTATAACTCAATAACTTCCAACAGCCAGCAACTGTAATAATAACTAATAATAGTAATAATGTAATAATATTTTCAGATAAGTAATTTCCCAATATATATGTATATATGCTCTTTATATATATAATATATAACAGCAATAATAACTATAACCCAATAGTGCATATAGTAGCCAGCCATGTATCAGCATATGAAATCTATATATGTAGCTGCCAATAATAGTAGCCAGCCTTAACAGCTAAACCAGCCAACCAATAATAGCCAATGTGTATATATATATATATAATAATAATAATATGTAATATGTAATATGTAATATGGAAGTAATGTAATGGTAATAGCTAGTTTATGTAGCAATATGTGCAGCAATAGCAGAATATAAAAAGCATTGATATGATAGACTTCAATTTAATATGTAATAGCAATCTCCAATATATATGTATTTCATCAGCTCTTCTTAGCTCTTCCAATAATACAACCAATAATAACATATAGCCAGCCAGTAATATGCTCAACATGTGCTCTATGTAGCAGCAACCAGCAATAATATACAGCCATGCCGTATATAGTATCCCTCCGCTCCTTTTACGAGAAGCGGGTGATCCTGAGATATTATTGTGCCACCGATGCAGGCCGGGCCCAAATCCGTTAAAGATTATATCAAAGTTGCGTCTGATGTCAGTTAATTCCGAGCAGTTTAGTAAGAAATGTTTGTGTCGTCATTGCTTGGAAAAGGCATCTTTGACAGTGGGTGAGGATGCATTATAAAATTTGGAGTATATTCTTGAAGTGGGGGGATGATAGAGCGACGAAGACTGGGGAGCGTGGGGTGGGCGGAGCACCCGGAATTATGCACACCGCACCGCACCGCACCACACCGCACCGCACCGCACCGCACTGCACTGCACAAGGGTAGCGCACCACGCACCGCACCGCAACAAGTCATTTTTCTTCGCACCGTACCTCTATATTTTAAAATTGTACCGTACCGGACCGGTAAACTGGATTTGTGTGGGCACCGCACCACACCACACCGCACCGCACTGCACCTCACCTCACCGCACCACACCGCACCGCACCGCACCGCACCGCACCGCACCGCACCTGGTGCTTCGGCCAACCCTCCTGGAGAGCATTACTTTGGTTTGACGTTTCAAGGTTTATTCTGGATGGGAATATTTTGGGTGGAAGTGATGGAAGTATTGTGGAAATAGTTCTTCGTCTTAATTGAGTATGAATGTGTTTAACAATGGGGGTATCTGGAGGCGGTGAGTGGGGAAGTGTTGTACATGTTAAGAGTATCATAATGCCAGTGTAATGTTTTTCCTTCTAAGTGAAGGTGGGTTGTTGTAGTTGTTTGATGCATTGGGTGATCTGTTGATAGTGATTTACTTTAAAACGGACAAGTCTTCATGTGAAGAGGAGCTTATATAGGAAGAATTTTTTGTTTCAGTTAGTAGGTGGTGGAGGGGTGTGGAGGGGTGTGGAGGGGTGTGGAGGGGTGTGGAGGGGTGTGGAGGGGAGGCCGCATGTTATTTATTTTGAAAGCTTTATATTATTCGGTTTGTTTCTAAGTTTTGAATACTGGATTGGAATATTGTAGGCGCGTAGGCAAGTGATTCGTAGTTTAAGAAGGAGAGAAGGTACTGTCTGTATACTATGATGGTCTCTTCACATTGGCCTAAATATGCCTCAGGTAATGTCTTAAGGGCGTTTAACTTGTGTATGACTGTAAAAGTAATATTGTTTATTTGGTATGTGAATATCATATGTGCAACGAAAGTCAAGCCAAGAATGAAGGGTTGTTTATTGAGAGGGAGTATATTGTTTGATAGAAAAACTGCTCTATGCATTTTTGATTCCCTTCTATCTGGGGTATGTAATGTAATAGAGGACTTTTGTGGTAAAGTAGTCAATCTGTTTCTTAATAGCCACTATTCTAGTTGGTTTGAATATAGTTGTAGGTCTCTACATGATGTATTTATAGAGCAATGTGGAGCTGTGATAAGTAGGTCGTCTGCATAGCTACTGATTTTAATAGAAGGGGATGTCATGCATAAAAAGGTTAAAAAGTATTGGTGATAGGATGGCTCCTTGAGGGGTGGGCCTACTTTATATAGTTTGTATGTACGGTTGGAGTGGTATCCTGGTATGACTCTAGCTGTGTAACCTGATTTTGAATTTGCTATTATTTTCTTGTAATTCAGGCTTATTTCTGTGTTTAATACTTTGTTTATTAAAAGGTGACAGGGGACTGTATGAAACGCCTTCTTGATGTCTATTGCTTCTAGGAGAGTACAAGGTGGAAGGGGGGAAGTTTGGTTAAAACCTGTAAATATGTTTGTGTTAGATCTGCTAAGAGAGTTGTGGTAGATTGTGTTTGTCTAAATATATGCTGTGTGTCTAATAGGAGGATGAAAGGGGAGGTTCTATTTAGGATTAGCCTCTCGAGTATTTTTGGATATTATAGAGAGCAGTGAAATAGGTTTGTATTAAGCTGGCTGTTAGGTAGTTTATTAGGTTTTTGAATAGCAATTATGTGTGTTTGCTTCCAAAGTGAATGGATAGTGTTAGTTTGCTTTGGAACGACAAAAAAAAGAGTTTAAGGCTGCGATGGCTTTGGTTCCTAGGTGCTTAAGATGGGTATTGGATATTTGGTCCTGTCCAACCTCTTGTGAGTTTTTAAGGTTTTTGATAGGGTTGAGTATTTCTATGGTATTGAAAAGTAGAGTTTTCCTGGTTGATCTTTAATCTTTAAATCAGTTTGATTGTGAGTCTATTGGTGGAGAATGTGACCTTATGGCTAATTTTTAAGTACTGTGACATAATAATGCTACATTGATTTTTTGGGATGGGAATTTTATTGTTTTGTGTACAGATGGCTTCGTGGGTTGGTGAGATTGTGGGGGTTGTGTGAATTTCTTTATTGCTGTGTTGGTTTTATGGTTTAATGGTTGATTATAATGTAGATTTTTAAATGTGGATTTTTTTAAGTGTGGGTTTGTTTTAATTACGAAATAGTTTTGTTGGTTTTATGGTTTAATGGTTGATTATAATGTTGCAAATTCATTTTATGATTTATGTTGATTAAATTATTTATTCTATTGTTAAGGCTTATGATTTGTTTTAGTTGGTCTTAAGCTGGTTATCTATTTTGTGGGAGGGGGTTTCATTGTTTTATTAGATTGCGATTTCTGCTGAGAAATTGGTGTTGAATTGTTTGCGGTAGCCATGATGGATGTACAGCTGGGGAAATTAGTTCCTGAACAGTTTCTTTTTAAACACTGTAATAATTTGAACTTATGTTGGCAACCATGATGCAAACTATTGTGATGTACAGCTGGAGAAATTAGTTCCTGAACAGTTTCTTTTTAAACACTGTAATAATTTGAACTTATGTTGGCACCATGATGCAAACTATTGTGATGTACAGCTGGAGAAATTAGTTCCTGAACAGTTTCTTTTTAAACACTGTAATAATTTGAACTTATGTTGGCAACCATGATGCAAACTATTGTGATGTACAGCTGGAAAAATTAGTTCCTGAACAGTTTCTTTTTAAACACTGTAATAATTTGAACTTATGTTGGCAACCATGATGCAAACTATTGTGATGTACAGCTGGAGAAATTAGTTCCTGAACAGTTTCTTTTTAAACACTAATAATTTGAACTTATGTTGGCAACCATGATGCAAACTATTGTGATGTACAGCTGGAAAAATTAGTTCCTGAACAGTTTCTTTTTAAACACTGTAATAATTTGAACTTATGTTGGCAATCATGATGCAAACTATTGTGATGTACAGCTGGAGAAATTAGTTCCTGAACAGTTTCTTTTTAAACACTGTAATAATTTGAACTTATGTTGGCAATCATCATTGAAGAGCGCCGCGTTTTCATTACTGCTTCCAATATATATTATATATATATATATATATATATATATTTGCTCTGCTATATATATTTATCAGAATATATATAAATATATATATATATATAAATCTTTATATATATATATATGTATATATAACCAACTTATACTATTCTGCTATATATATATATATATATATAGCTTAATATATATATATATATATATATATATATTTATATATATATATATATATATATATATATATATATATATATATAAATATATACTATATATATATATATATATATATA
>JABUQX010138707.1:0-27500 GCA_015478945.1 Trachelipus rathkii
AACTGAAATATTATTGTATTGAGTTATATATCTTATTGTGTAATTAGAGACATGTATGGGTCTTAAATAGGATCTTAGTATCGATAGATAGTATGCTTAATATTAATGATTATTATGAGAAACATATAAATGGACGTAAATGTAAAGATTGTGCGGGATTGTGTGCGCTTGTAATTGCAAATATTTTATAGGAGTTGTGTGTGCTTTAAAATTTGAGTCATTGGCCGCAGTGCTCACCAATAAAAGGCGCAGGAAAAAAAGTGTGTTGTTTTAAGAGTGTCAAAAGGAAATAACAGCGCCTTGAATAGGAGTCTCCATCAAAGCAATTGTTTGACGGGATGCAAGCTGAATAGTTACGATGAAGACAAAATGATATTGTTGTGGCCAAAAACATCTGATGTGAGGGAGATTTAGACTGTTGTTACTTACGATCTCAACCGTCATTGGTGGCTTTGTGCACGGTAAAATTAATTGTTGTCTGCATAAAGCAATTTGAACAGTATGTGGGGTAATTGCATCATCTAATCAAAATCATGAAGAGAGGGCAGAGATTTGCTGTATCATAACATTCACCAGAAAAATGTATATTCTTTTAAAAATGAGTTGAACCTAAAAACATGTTACAGGACATGTAAAAAAAACAGTGTTTAAATAATAAAATCTTATGACTTTGGAGCTTTAAGGTTCTATTTTTTTCACTTTTATGTTTCATGTTTGATGTATAAATTAGAAAAAATTAAAAGACCACCAATTTAACTTACGTTAAATTTTCGCTTCATAACGAAATAATTTACTAACGTTAAAAGCTGTATAAATGTCAATGTGTTAAAGGTGAGGCTTGATTTTCGAGGACACGTCGCTAAGAATCTGGTTATAGATACGCTTTGTTTAAAGAAGCTTCTAGTATTCGATTTCACAAAATTTGCAACTTCATAGAATACTTTATGATTTCACAGAATTGTTACGTTTAAGAATTCATTTTAAGAAAGAGTGTTCAACCATGGAGTACTTTAAACTTAAAAAATCGTTTTTAAGATCTATATGCTTTAACTACAATTTATTTAGTGGAGTGTATCATTAAATAAATGAGGGTTAGTAAATTTTCTGCTGAGCACATGTAAACATAAAGATTACTAACTAAGACATTCAAAGAATACTTAACCTACTATACAGCCTAAGCAGCTGATTTATTTCTTTTTTTTTCAGTCAAAAGTTCGTAAATAAGATAAGCTTTATCTACAAAAATCTAATTTCTTGGGCTAATCTTCAAGACGATAAGGATTAAGGATAGGGAAATGTTCAGTGAATAGTATTAGTATAATGGGATTATTAATAAGACGAATATAGATAAGAGAGAGAGTAGAAGAGTAATTTGAAGAGCAGAGATAGTAGATAACTAATGAAGGATTTATTATTTAACCCTATTACTCTGAGTAAGTACTTTTATATAGCGTAATTATTTAAAATTATATATAGTAACATACTTATATTATTAGTTTATATTATATAATGAAAAATTTTTAGAATATTTTTTATATTATATAAATTAATTTTGTTACTACTTGTATATTAGTTCATAATATTTATTTTTATATTATATTTAATATACTTATTAATTGGATTAATATTAAATATTAAAAATAAATTAAATTAGTATATTATATTTTATATACTTTTACTAATTAATTATGTAGCTAATATACTCTAATTTATTACTCGAAGTGTGGTAAATATTATATTAAAATTATTGCACCTAAATTAGGGGAATAGATGTATTCAGTCACTGTCTATATTAAATTTATTAAATAAATTATATATTTTATACTGCAGTATTTAAGTATATATGTAGTATTAATTATTATATTACTATATATATATATTATATTATAATTAATATATATATTAAATTATCATATTTATATATATATATTACAATAATTATAGATATTATTTTATAAAATGTTATTGACATAGAAAGTACACATAGATTATTAGTTATATTGTATTATATATGTATATTTTTAATTAATATATAATTATAGTATATATTTAATTATTAATAATTATTATTATATAGTGTATTTAACACTAATAACTCAGGAGGGCTGTGACTTGGGGCGGGCTCATATATATCCTAGGAATTCACCTTTATTTGACCATTTCGCCTTTTAATGGCACTATCAATTATCTGTTAATGGAGTAACGCAATCATTAAAGGCGGGACTTATATAATAGGGCGCACAGGCATATAATATATTTACCTGAGTCAGCCATTTAGAACATGAGGAACATAAGCTGTAATTACCCAAAAGTTAGACTTAGAAGTGCAATGGGCTCAACTTGATTACATTTTCTCTATTTTTAATCCAGTTAAATTTATTATTATAATTTATATATTTTATATGAATATTAATAATATAATTATATTTATATATTAATATATATATAGTATATAGTCTTTTTATATTCTATAGAGTTTTTATATTTATATAATTTATTAAGTATATATTAATTTAATTATATATAATAATAATATATTATGATTATATTATATATTTATTAATTTTTTATACTATATGATATTATATTATATTATATTATATATTAGTATTATTTATTGATAATATAATCAAATATATCATTTTTCTTTAATACTAAAAAATATAATTTTTGGCATACCTACCAGGGTTCTTAAAATTTGCAACTTTCTTTGCATAGCGCTTGTGCTACTTTATGAGAACTATCTACTGGTGAGTCGTGAAAAAATGGGACCATGCAATTGTGCATATGAGGCAAGAGAGAGGAACGTTTGTATAAGTTTTTATAGTCGGGTTAATTTACAAGAGAATTAATAAATGGTTGTTTTTTTTCAACTAAATAAAACATGCTTTATTATCTGCACTATAGTTTACTCTGCAAATAAATAAACGAACCTGCAGGCATCCGGCCCGGCGGACCTCGCAGCGCCAAATGCGCATAGGCCCATTGAGATGACCAAAATAAATAGGCGCATAGGCGCACTATGTCCGCGGCATAAGGCGCATCTCAAAAAAATGATATGGGCGCCCCAGCTCTGATATATAATATATATATATATATATATATATTATATATATATATATAATAGATAATTATTATAATAAATATATATGATTATATATATATATTTATATATATATCTATACTATATAATATATATATATAGTATATTATATATATAACTATATATCATAAAATGTTACATAATAGTATGTTACACATTATGAATAATGATAACAAGAGGGTAATGAAAAATGGTTACTAATATTTTTTTAGCAATAATGTTTCAAAGTGCAGATTATAAATATGTTTTTTATTATTATTATAATTCATTATTATTATATTATTATTAATATGATTAATTATTATTAATTAGTTATATATATTTATTATTATATTAATTTTATATCTAATTATAGAATTATATTATTATTTGAAAATATAATTATTATTATTATTAAATTATTATTTTTATTATTTATAATATCTAATTAATTTAAGAAATGATTTTATTTACTAAGATTTAATACATTAATTATTGGCAGTTAGAGGGTAATATGTGGTCTAACTGGTTCAAAATAACTTAATTATTTCTATTACATTCATTCTGAGTATCGAATCAAAATTCAGTCAATTATAACCTCAGCTATGGGAATAATAAATGATGTTTTATGTATTCATTCTGAATCAGCATCTGAGGTCTCAGACATTCTTGTAAAATTTGGGGCATTCAGTGACACATCTAATTCATTCATCATAGGTTTATTTAAGAGAAGGTAGTCTCTTTGACATTAAAGTCATGAAGTATAGAGACTCAGTCAAAGCATTGCTTTCCTTCGGAGAAATTGTCTTTATGACGTTAGTTTCACAAACCGGGAATGTTTATAGGAAGGTTCTAGCATTGGAATAGTAAGAAATAATGATTTTATAACAGTCTAAAACATATAATAAAGTATAGTGTATATAATTGTTTCACTAGTATTTAATACGCTGCAGATGCATCCATGAATGATGAGAAACTGGATTTGATGCTGAAGGAACAAAAAGATTGATATATATGAAGTGTTTGGAATTTGTGTGCCCCTTTTGTTTTCCTGATTCAGTGGAGGTTATGAGATTCTCAACTTACATATATAATGCGAGTTCTATTCGTGGGTGCACCTTTTTGATTTTTGCTTTTTGGTAGCCCTGAACCTTGTTGCGTTGCTGTATCTGTATTAGCGAAGGTCACCTTTAGATGTCTAAGTATGTCTGGGTAACCAAATGATTCGATAACCGGAGTAGAATTGTCCCATGTCAAATGAGAAGAGGTATGTCAAGTAATCGCCGAAGGTGAAGAGCAAAAGAAGATATAAGTGGTCTTAAGAATAAGTCATACGGAGGCAATTGTCAAGAGAGATGAGTTAGCTATGTATGCATGTGTTTCTTGGGGTAATAAACATAATAAATGATATGTTTATAAGGAGAGCTATTGAGATAACCCAGAATTTGAAACCTATAGGCTCACCAGGAGGGCATCCGCTAAATGAGATTAAACCTGTTTATAGGGAAGCTGAAGATGAAAGTTGAGTAGATAAAATGAATAGTATAGAAGAATACAGATATAAGATATATAGATAGAGAGTAAAGTACAAATATAGCGGATAACGTAGTATATATAATATTATATACATATAATATTTAATAATAGTAATATTAAATATGTTAAACTATAAAATAAATAATAATGAGAAATATATATATATATATTTTAAGAATCTAATTATTATATAATAATAAATAGATATATCTTTTTAATTCCCTATAAATATTAAGAATTTATTGATTATATACTATATATACCATTATTTATTATTTTAAAATTATTAACGTAATTTTAAATTTTGATATTAACTAAAATTTATCAAAATCTATTTAATTTTTTAGTAAAATTAAAAAAAATATAGGGGGCTCGAGCACTTTTAATGTAATTAAAGGGTATTTTATTAATATACATGATTGGAACATCATAGATATTATTAAGTCTGTTAGCATTAAAGAAATCTCTTAGCGGAGTATAATACGAAAACCTGTAAAAGTAGTACATGGACTTTTCTGATGGTACAACGGAAATAGATGGCCGGCATAGCAATGGGATAAAGAAAAATTTAAGGGAGGATAGTAAGCTGTCGAAAATATCTAGCGACTATATCTATGGTTCAATTTATGGGCTAGGAGGTAACATACATCCACTGTAATAGTACAATACCAATTGAGACATTATATGGGCATAACTTACGAACGTGCTATCTAAAGAGTACTATTTTAGGATTGAGGCTTAAGTTACTAAAATTTCAAATTTATATTTACTATTTATAATTTAAATAAATAATAGATAAGGATTTTCCTCAGGCAAACGAGAAATGAACAGAACTCACACGAATGGAGTGGAGAAAAAAAAGGGATTGTAGGCACAATAAGGTTTATATGGATGTATTGTTACCGATCTTTAGATAGAATATCATTTGGAAAAGTGGTTTGTTGATAGCTTTTAGAGATACAGGGGAGATCAAGATTATTTATACCTTTCTCAAAACAAGCCAGATCTTTTGGAGATTCGAAAATAGGCGCAAAAAAGCGAGAGAGTTTTTGTTTTATAGATGACGAATGTACATATTTTTTATTAAGATCTTCTGTTGAAAGCTTTAGATGTCCAGCTTGAGCGCAACGGATTTCGAGCAGATTAAACTTTCTGTTCAAAAAATCCAGAATCATGTTTTCGCAGGGATTGTATATAAAAGCAACATTTGTCTAGAGTATATTTATGACTTTAGCCTATACTACCACAAGCTGCTTTTGTATTATGGTAGGAACCATGTGGGCGTCTCAACAGTAACTCAGTCAACGGCTCTCTAAACAAATTGGAGAATTGTGTATGTATGTTTTGAAGAAGATTTTATTAAGAGGCAAAATGCAGTGATAAACATTGCAAACATTTTGGAAGGTTTCAACAATACTTACTACTGAGCTTCTTGTTTAATAGAAAAAAGATAAGAGAATGCCATCACTATGAGATATCATATTGTAAATTCAACAAAGATTGGGAAAGAGCAGTTACAATCCATTCTATGAAATGCGAGGGATTTCTTCAAACACCAGAGTAAGAGACAAAAGTGTTTAGAGTTACATAAAAATTCTAATATAACCAACTTTTGATTTGATCAAGGAATTTCATTTATACCGTACACTCCTCAAAGTTCACTTACTAAATATATTTCTATCTCTGCTTTACGCTGAAAAAGACATACAGTAACTTTTTTTCAACTCTACAGGAGGAAGAATGAAGACCGCTTAACATGAACTGCTTGATTGAGTAATCATCTCAATTACATTAGAATTTAGAAAAAATTAGATAGAGGTGAAGTTATCAATAATTTGTCTTGTATAGATATTAGAGAATGAAGTAATTTCTTTTTATAAAGTAAAGGTGATTCCTACATTTATCCTGAGTCATTATTCCATCTAATGACTTATGTTATTCTACCTTTTATTTTTCATATTATAGTGTAATTTTTATATATAATATTTTTTATATAAATATAAATAATAATAGTTACATATATTAATTATAGGAATTCATATCTTTAATTTTAGGTGGTGATTCAAAGACGTATGATACTATATATATATATTATTAAACCTAAATTATTTTATTTCGAGTGTATATGGTAATTAGTATTTATATTGATGATAATTATTTATTTATACTTAAGTACTTAACGCGGTGGGACTACAGAAGTTATTTATTTCATATTTTATTTACGGCGGGAATCAAATTATATGTGAACGTATAGATCATTAGGGAAATGACTTGAGTAAACTAGGAATTCGGTAATATATTAAAATATCCGTATTGAGTCGGCGGAATCGGGAATTTATATTATTAAATTACTAACCCTTCGCAGTAATAGCGGAAGGAAAGGTTAGGAGTGATGCGAAATTTTGAGAGTTTTGAGGAGCAAATACAGTAATTGCGATATTTAAAATTTTGGCAGTAACTAGTCACGTTAAAATGGGCAGGCTATGAAAAAATAGAATAGCGTTAGTTGAATACTTTGCCTGGATTTATTATGCGATATACTTCAAGCTTATAATAAGATTTTTGATATAACAAATACATTGTAAAAATATTCCCACGCTAGTTCCACTTTTATTTTCACAATGTAGAGGAAGTGGGGATATGAAGTTGTTTGGAATAGTTAGATAATGAATAATAAATATAAAAATATTGATAATAAGTAAAATACATTATTAAATTAATCATTTTATATAAATTAATTGAATATAATTATACTAATAAGGAATAATAATAAATATATTAAATAATAATAAATAATAAACAATAATCAATAAAAATAATGAATTTAATTATAAAAAATCATTAATAATAAAAAAAAAAATAAAAAATATAGATAAAATTGATTATATTAAATAAATTAATTTCTGAAGGTGAAATGTGGCTCACACAGCAGAGCGCGTGTTAATAATTGAATTATAATAAATAATAATAATAATAATTTATCATTTAACATCTTATTACCCTTTACTCGTGTTATTCCATATTATACTAAGTAATGAATTCAATTTTATTTTTAACTTTATAGATATGACACGTTAAATATACGCCGTATTCTATCTACAGACTCATAAATTATATTATATATAGTATAATTACAATTTAATAATTCACCAATTGCGGCCGGTCAGTTTAGGCTTATCCGGTCGGAATGCGTGAATTGTCATATTAACCATTCTTCCTGAAACCCCCTCATTTACTTAACGTAACGGGATTTTGAAGTTTATCAAATTGCAGGTAGGTGGGGTTGGGCTTCGTAAATGAATTTACACATCTACATTGCTTGTTCCGCTTGGTGTTGTGCCAGAATTAGATACCCATGTGTTTACATTCAACAGATGAAAGCATAAATGCTTGAGTCTGTTAAACAGATGAAGTATTAGAAGATATGATAAATTTGATCCCGGATGTAGTAGTGCGGCGATCGGGTATATGGAGAGACAGCGTAGGGGAGTGGTAGGGTAGGGAGGTCAGGGGGGTTATAGGGGTAGTGAAGTTGGTTTAAAGGGTTTGTGATCAACGTATAATCGATGTATATAAGTTGACGAAAGATAAGAATTATTTTTAGAGATGCATGATACATATTATAAGTGAATGGAGATTTATATCATATATAATATTATATTAATATTATAGACCTGTATTAAAAAATAGGGGAAAAAAAGGAAAGACAATTATATTAAAATTTGTTAAAAAAGATTTATATAGTTTAAGAATTATTACTATCTCTCTCATCACTCTTTTACTCATCTGATTACTCATATCTCTATCTTACTAGTCTATATATCTTAATGCTCTCTCTCTCTTATTATCTAATTATTCATCTTATCTCTTATCTTCATCATTGCACATTATAAGTGCTATTTATTACTAAGGAAGTCATATCTTCTCTCTTCAATTATCATGCTCTCCTTTGTGATACTCGATATGCTCTATAGTCTATTCGCCTTATATTGAATATAAAAACGCTATTTTATTCATCAATAATAACTTTTATTTATCACGCTGAAAATAGATAATACGGAATTTCTCGTCATCCAACCGATTAAAAGAATTAATTGTTCAAATTTTTCTAATAGACACAAAAGCAAATATTGATAGACAAGCGAGAGTTTATATTCGTCATTGTGCAATTATGATATATTTTTCAATATAAAAGATTAATAAGTTAATGAATAAATTATCGCATAATTTAATGATATATAGATAATTATTATATATATAATTAATATAGAATATTATAATATAGTGTATTATATATATACAAAATCAATTAATATATAAGATATTTAAATAGAATATATTAAGATGATATAATTATTAATCTTGATGTAAAGGAATTTGGTTCTATATAACAATAATTAATTGCAGATAAAATTATATAAAAAATTATAAAATATATTAAATTCCTATTATGGTAGTTATTATTAAAAATTATTTAATCAGCATCATTTATCTAAAATATATAAAAATATTTTAATAATTAAAATAAAATTATTAACGAAATTTAATAGGAAGAGATCCAAATATTGGCACAGCAAACAATTTTACATGGGATTTTTCGTATCTGAGGTCAAAGTTTCTAGTAAGGGAAATTTTACCGACAAGATATGATAAACATTTGCTAACAAATTAAATGTAAAAAAAAAACTTAATTTATTATAACTATATGACGTATAATCATCACCTCACATACACTTTTCATTTACAAATTAATAATATTATTATAATTATTTTTCAATCTTCAACAATTTTATTTTATTATTATTACGTAATTTATTATAATATTATTATATCAAGTTATTAATCGTATTTTGTATATATAAATTGCAAATTTTTATTCATTTGTTTTAATAATTTATTATCATTATTATATATCTATCAAATGTTTTGTTATTAATATATCATTATTATCTATTAATTATTATTATATATTATTCATTAAATGATTATTATATTATTATTATTACATAATAAACTATTAGCCTACCTCAGTGGCTACTACATTTTTCTCAAATTTATTTTTGGATTTAATCATATCTGATATTTCCAATCATATTTAAAAATATATTTCATATAATTTTATTAAAAAACTTATTTCGTCTTATATATTCCATCTATTATTTTTAAAAAATCTCTTACAGAAAAACTGGGCAGGGAGTTGGTCCTTTCTTGAAAAGATTTGCTAAGGTTTATACGCAGAGAGCCTGAAAAAAGACTAGATATACACTATAACTAGCTAACAAGTTTGCATATATGATACAGATGCTCTTAAAATTTGGAGCGCGAGAGGATGTAGCTTACTTATTTAAATTATTATAATGATGTATAGTCGTATTACGTGAAGATATCTGGGTAGTTTATAGTATACATAACAATTATTGATAACGCAATCGGCTATGAATGATAATAAAGGTTTTACTAAAATACATTATATTAGCCTCTCTCTGTGTAAACCTGCTTAGAAAAGCCTATTTTAGGTAGGCCAAAATTTACTTTTGTTTTACTTTGTAGGGCTAAAATATTGGAACAGGCTAAATTAAATATAACTCCATATTTACAAAGGATTCGGCCGCATACAAAATTAAAATAGTCTTAAACATTTCACTGAATGTGCGGCGTTTTTGTCTCTAGACCATATTTAAACTTTAAGAAAGGCTATTTTATATAGGCTAGTACAGTAGTCTTTGCTATTTATAACCAATAGCGTTAAGCCTAACCACGTCACGTGGTTTTCTGAGAAAATTTCACTCAAACTTCGCCATATGTTAAACACATATACACACAAACATTATTTCTCTCTCATAATATATATAATAATATATATATATGATATATATATATATATATATCTATATAATATATATACTACATTATATACTAAATTATATATATATATTGTTTATACTCATAATATAGATATATAATATATATAATATATATTTTTTTATACGCTCATTATAAAGCTGAAATCATACGCCGTTTCATTCTGGGATATCCTATATATATATATATTTATATAATAGTATACTATTACCTTCAATTGTTTACCTTTCTGGGATGTTAGGGAGAAAACCGCAGAGACTGCTTTATTTGGAACCCACTGAAGTTTGTTCTAAAATTAAATTTTGTTCAACTAGAATTTAAAGGGTAAACTGACAAGCCTGCAGAGCACAGGCGGTTTGAAGGGGCGCTTGGCTAATTGTTTTAAAGTAGCATTGACAGATAGTAGAGTTGAAATTTGCACCTTTTAAGACGACATGTACAATGTTCTCAATTCATCATATTAATTATTATTATTATATTTAATCATATATTACAATATAAAAATTATTTATGTATTATTAAATTAATTATATGTAATATTATTAATTATCATTATTACTTATATATAGATTATTATTATCATTATTGAATTATATTCATTAATCTTATTATATTAATACATTATTAATTTTATTATATATTATTGATATTATTGATTATATTAATTGGATTATATATTATTATGATTATTAACTTAAGGATTTTAGTATTATTATTGATTATTATGTATTATTATATTATCACATAGGTAGGTCATGTTAACGCATTACGTAGTTTTTATCAATTTAAGAAAGGGGTTCTGATTAACAGATGTGAATCACTTTTCTTCCTTAAATTTCTCATATACATATAGGCATGTATAATAGTATATATATATAATATATATATATATAAAATATATTATATATAGACACAATGTTTTATATATTATAAAAAATTGTAATTTTTATATAAAAATTTGAAAATTAATAATATTTAAATATAAATAATAATAATATATTATAAATTATATATATATAAATATATAATATATAGGCAGCCTCTTAGGATAGCCACAATATCCATGATCTCTAAACTACAACCGGCTAGCCGGAAAAGGATACATGAGATGGAGGATCCTGGGTCAAATGAATTATCATTTAAACCATTCATGAGGGAAACTGGAGTTAATAAAAAAAAAAATAAAAAAAAAAAAAAAAAAAAAAAAAAAAAAAAAAAAATTTTCAGTAGAACATATTTTAGAGTTCACAGGAGGGAAACTTTTAAAAGATGTTTGGAATCCATTTAAAATTTTGGAATAAAAAATTAAGAAAAAACATTAAAAAATTATACAGAAACAAAAAACGACAAATATTGGCTATTTATTTTTTGTCTTTGGTGGTTATGAGATCATAGTAATATATATAAGTATATATTATATATATATAGATATATTTTCCCATCCCTTCCGGTAGGGTTTTGTTCCCGCCCTGTTCAGTTGGGACCGCATACATATATATATAGTATATATCTTACATTAATATTATATATATTATATATATATAATATATATTATATATATTATCTATATATAATATATAATTATAATATATATTATATTATATTATATATTATATATATAGTAGTATATATATTTATATAATATTAATATATATATCACATATATATTATATCATATATATATATTATAATATATAATATTTATATAATATATATATATATATATATATACATAATGTATTATTTAATATATATATATTATATTATATATTGTATTGTATGTTATTATATATATTTATATATATCTATATACTTATATACACGAATAACTTCCTATAATACGCTGGTACTAATCATCTTACTCCACTACTATACTAATATTATATATAACGGGCCTAGGACTCACTATATAGTACAAATATTTAGTGGCCCGGGGCTGTAAAGGTTAAAACGGTTAGAAGATCACGTGGGGCTTAACAGAGATAGCCGACGGGAACTACAATGGAGGAGTTGACGGATGTCCCATTTACCCTCCAGGTAGGGATAGTCGCTAGGCAGGAGAGACATCCCGCCCAGACACCATAACAAATACAAAGGTGAGGCTGACTCAGTGATGAGAGGTGTCATTGAGTATGACCTTCCTGGAGAGGGGTGAAATTAGCTACCGTTCTGTGGTCATCTCAGAATGGTCTTTTTATGAAGTTTAATAAATGTTAAGCTCGTACCGTCAGCATGAGCGGATTATATCTGAAACCCTGACAAGACAAAAAGTATATTAGCTCGGTAATGCTACCTGTTGGAGGGGCGAGAGATGGCTTTATAGGGTAAAAAAATAGTGAAAGCGAGGGAATGTTGAAGTGAAGATTGTGGAGGATGTGAGATGTTGCTATGTGTATTAGGATACGTGAGGAGATACAAGTTATACTATACCGCTCATGTACAACATAGGCCTCTTCGAAGTAACATCTATTCACTGTTATTTTACCGAGTCGTCGTTGAGGGAGACGATCTAGGTTGAGTCATGTGCTTGGTTGTAGGAGAGGTAGGCGCTCTAGAGGCTGTTTCGTGACATAGCGCGCTTTTATTCCAAAATTTAACGATAAGCTATTACTAAATATAAGATTTATATTCCTATTTTCATGAGTATTTGTAGTTAAAGGTTGAAAGTAACTGTTAGTCTTAATCTTAATCTAAGGTGTGTGTGTGTTGTTATGTGTTTTTTTTTGTTGTTTTTTTTGAGCTTTTCGAATCTTTATAAAATGACTAACTATTCCAGCAAAGGTTTTGCCTCTATTTATTCCTTAGTAGATTAGCTGTTTGTTGTAGTTTTATAGAGAGATATAGTGAGAGTATGGCTTTCTATATTGTACATATATAACTAATATAATTAATAGTATATATATATATATTATAATATATATATAATACTATATTTAATTAGTATTATATTTATATATAATTTAATATAAATAGGAATATATGATATATATTATGATTACTTAGTATATATACTTAATACTATTATGAATATAGTATATTATTAATATTGTGAAATTAACTACTTTAAATCCTACTAATATATTAATATAAATTTAAAATAGTAACATGAAATTATATGTTACAAAGAAATTTTTATCATTAATAATTAATAAATAATTTCATTAATTTAAATTAATATTATAATTAAAATAATAATATATAAATAATAATTAATTAAATAATAAATATAATACTTAATAATAATAAAATAAAGTTAACTCAGATAAATACTAGAGGATAATATATTAGATAGTACATTTACAATTAAATT
Source organism: Trachelipus rathkii (assembly GCA_015478945.1). Lineage (NCBI taxonomy): Eukaryota > Metazoa > Arthropoda > Malacostraca > Isopoda > Trachelipodidae > Trachelipus > Trachelipus rathkii. Next base: position 13,791 of record JABUQX010138707.1, read on the forward strand.
TGATAATTAAGATTAGTAGTTCATTCTTAAAATAAACGAAGAATGTCTTCGTTAAAGCAAAAAATAATCCCAAGTGATCGACGGTAAAACAAAGGTCTGATTCAGTGGACGAGTAGTAAACCATTCTGGAAAAAATGATATATGCTTGTCCGAAAGTTAGCTCTAAGAGAACCCATGCCATACAGTTCTATCTGTATTTCAAAATTTTTCACCGAGCAATATTCTATAGACTAATTCATTTCACATGTATATATGCAATTTATATAAATTAATAGAACTACTTTTAGTATTATATACATTAGCCTAAGTTAGTTCCCGCATTTTATTATATCATTTATCTTTTTATTAATTATAATAAAGTATAATTATATTTTTATTATAATTTATTATTTTGATGAAAAATAATATTGCAAGAAGATTCTAGGTTAGCTACCAAGTTCTTTGCGTTTCTCTCTTTTCTATAGCGAGTATTACACCATAACAACTGAATTTGACATTTTAAATTTTTTTTAATTTTTACGCTCGACTACTGTTCTCTCGGGTAAGACATGTTTTCTTCTACTACTCTCTTCATTTATGCTCCCTTACTATTATTAATTAATTATGATTATTAATATTAATTTATTATAAAACTCCGCTCATCTCTTTTCAATTTATAATTTAAAGATTTATAAGTGTAAATTAAAATATTTTATGTTTTTAATTAATTTTTATAAATGATATACATTATAAGATAATCAATTCTGCCCATTCGTCAAGAAATTAACGGATGGTGTATTGGCATTGTCGGGATTATTATATAAATCGGCTTCAAGGGGTTATTTTGTTGCATGTCTAGCTTAATATAAGACTATAATGCTGTTTTGACTTTAAATATTTTTTAACAATATTATTTATTATTATATATATATAAATTATGAAAATATTATTATTATTTATAATATATAATATAATGAGATCTAGGTTTTATTGTACATAAGACTAAAAAAGTATGATAATATTAAATAATTAGTATTAATACTTATTAAAGTAGATTTATATACCTTTAATATTATAACACATAACTCAGATAAAAGATTATTAATTATATTATCATATTAATATATATAATATTATTATATTAATATAATAATATTTATTAATATATTTAATTATATTATATTTTATATCTATAATTTATTTATTTATATATATATATAAGCTTATATATATTATTAACCAATAATTATTTATATATTATATTATAAATAATTATTTAAATTAATATTTAATATATATATTTATTATATAATATTATCATATATATGAATTTATTATTATAGTATTAATCAGAATGATAAATAGAGAGAGATGAGAAAAGGATTGAGAAAGAGAGGAAGAAAATGATTCAGGATTAGGAATATGATTAGTAAGCAATACTTTTTTTTTCATCACGAAAATGATAGAATTGCCTGATAGAGGTATTATGGAACAATTAGGCATATGATTGGATAGATATGATGGAGGATTGATTGGGGATTGGGGGATTGATTGATTGGGATGGATTTGGATTTGAGTTGATTGACTTGATTGATTGATTGATTGATTGATTTGCATTGAGTTGCATGTGATTGATTGATTGGAGATTTGATGTGATTCAGAACATAGTCAAAAGAGATTTTTTGATTACTCTAAAGATTGATGGGTACGTTTACATATAGTATAATTAGATAATATTTAGTAACTAATGATTTATATATATATAATATTAATAGATAATGTATATATAAATAATAAGATTTAATAATAGGAATTTGATATAGAGATATATAGATATAGTATAATGATTTATGAAATAATATGATACGTTATGATAGTGATAGTACTAGGATATGTGATTGGAAAGTAATAGATGTATGATTTAGATTTTTCATACAAGTTTAATTACCTGGATTTTATAAATGATGATACACCAGAGGAAATATTAAAAATATAATAAGTCTTTAAATAATAATTTAACTAATAAGTTAAACTCCTGACGGAAAGAATTCTATTCTATTATTCACCCTAATTTCTTACATCTGATTTATTTCCGCTCAGCAAAAACAATTTGTCCGCAATGGGCTAGGACAAAGATCGATTCTCTGTTTGACTAATACAATTATTCTGTTATCTCTCTGATTTTTCTTCCGTATTTTATTACTAAACTACAACTTTAAAGACATTGTATTTTATATAGCAAGAGTTAAGATATGTTCTGAAAATCTAATGAGGTACGGAAGGTCCACAGTAGCGTTTAAAATACTATAAGAACAATTAGCACAATGAATTACATAATTAAATGATTATACTCAACGTTCCCGAGTACAATGTCAAGATTCTTTTTTTGTTATACGTATGGTGCGAACAAAGAGTATAACTGTGTAAAAGCCACCTAATATATATATATAATCGTCCATATATTGCTTCATTAATAATTGGCATACATGTGTTAGAGATTACAATTTAGAAAAAAGGAGTAATTATTCAATTAACTGACGTACCAAATCGTGTCTGAAACTATACATGTAAATTAAGTGGAAACATTGTCGAGCGCATCAGATTAAAAAATAATAAGGAAATGATTCGATTAGATAATCTGAAAGATTAGGTAGGTTCTTTATTCCTACGATAGGTGTGAAGATATTCCAAATCGTTAAAAAACATATTTGTTATAATTTGATTGTCCAGCTGTCTCTGAGAGGCGTATCTCCTTGTATTAGCAAGTTAGGGACACACTTTTCAAATCATTTTTAATCTGAATCTTATAATTCAACCATAAATATTTAACGTAAAAAATATAAAAAATTTTGAATTCTTTGTCTTCAGTATTTTATGAAAGACGTTCACCCAATTTTCGTCTCAAAGCAACGGTGTATATGAAGACTCACATCAGAAGGAGGTACGTTCTACACATGGAGAAATTCTATCTTAACAAAAATCTAAAAAAAATGTGGGCAAATATAACTTAACCCTCACGTTTCTATATTAACTTCTTAATACCACATTTCCCAATTCTGAGTATATTTTTTGAACCCCTCACCCTCTCTCTCCGGAACTCACCTCTTCTTTTTACTCACGAGGAAATGATCTCATCCTTGTACGTCACCTAATCTTGATTGCGATAAAGCGCAAATCCGACATTATTTATAAAAATTGGTTATGGCCTCTACTACAAAACATCCGCCCCTTCTCGTTCACACAATGCTACAAACTTAGTTCTTCTTCTTCTTAGTTTCCTTTCTTTTTTTTTTTTATAATTTTTTTTAATAAGATAAACACTTTCCATCATTTAAAGTATTTCATTAATATAAGAACTTGAGCAAAGATATTTCCCCTAGTTCAGTAGATTATTTAACAGAATAGATATTCAGAGAGATTGATACTAACGGGTAGTCCATCATAATTGCATAAAGAAGAAGAGAGTCAGTAGATTACATAATCCTATGAACTTTACTACATCACATTACATTAAAACCAATATACAAATAAGAACTAGAAAATAATGATTATATAAATATTGACATCATAATAATATATAATATTAGCCTTAGATGATAAATTAGTATATAAATATTAATATAATATATTCAGATTAAATTAAATGTAAGGTATATTAATGTTGGCATGAAACTTATAATCAAAGTAAGTAAGAATTCATATGTACATTGTGGAGGTAATGCGTATAGTTATATAATTATTATATTATATAGTGAATTGCATGAAAATTTCCGAGTTTAATTAAACGAATGGTGGTCGGTCAATGGGGGTGTACAGCCATTTAGGGAGGCAAAAGAATATTCTATTACTATTATTGTTAATATATAAATGATATATATATAGATAGTGAATGAAAGCAGTTATTAGGAAAATGTACCTAAATAACTTACAAAATGAAAGGAATTACATTTAAGAAATATAAATCCAAATAAATACAGATTTTTAAAAAATTTGCACTGAAATAATTTAATAACTTACATAAATATAAGTTGATAATGAATAATGAAATAATTAATATAATATATAATCACATTAACGCTATTCTTTTCGTATCATTCCTCTAACGCAGGAACTCACTGGGGTAAGCGGGGTGGAAACTTGGGAGCTTTCAGAGTGTGTCTTGTGGGGGTGTGAGACGGAAAACTCCATCATGTCCTACGTGCTGGGGTGTTCGGGGTTCTCGGACAGATGGGAAACCTGGGGGAATGACAGAGGCGTGATCGCCAGGACATGGGCACTGTTCTGATTGCCACGTCCATCATTTTTTGTCGCACGTTGCACTTGTAGGTTGGCCAGTCCCTCGACTGTAATCATCCATCTGGGGTCTGGGGGGTTGACCTACACTGGCGGTCTTCATCTGAGCCGTCCTATCTGTAGTATCTCTCTGGGGGGTATCTATCCTCATTTCAACTCATCATTTCCGAGCCGGTATCGGTAGCTGGGTCCCTTATTTCAATGAATACTCAGTATACTACCACCCCCACTCCTCTCTTTAATCATCATTTCTCATGTCTATCCCTCCTCGTAACTCAACCTTTATTGGCTCTCAACACGCCTCGATATCACAAAGCTTGTTATCTTCTTTGGTTAAGGGTATTTTGGTAGCTCTTTTAGTGTGCCTGCTGAGCTTTTCGCATAAACCGCAATATACGCTTTAATGATTACGGTTCTTAGTAGAAACACAAGTAATATCAGCTATTTTTGGCATTTTTAATTCAAGGGTACATTCTGATCCTCCGTATTTAAGTCGGTATATACAGTCTTGAATTTTTGTATGAATATTAAAGAAAGGCATTTTTTTACATAGTTCTAGTCATACGGTAATGCTATTCAATGTTCTAGGTTGTCTTATAGAAGTACTGGTAGTCCCGCCCGAAACAACTGGTCCCACAAGGCTTGTGAGAAGGACAGGGGAGCTGACGGGTGGCATATTCTTGTATCTTGACAACTATTTGAGAGAGCTCAACTTTGTTTCTCAAATTTAACTCAATCTTGACGGCTAGCGTAGCATATCACGGTTACTTTGCTCCTTCATTTTATCTCATTCTTCTGACCTTCGCCTCGCAATACCTCCCTCAATCAACAATGATAAATCTCTGACAGGCCTCGCGCGACTTCGGTGTGGATTCAGCCACCAGACGGGCAGGGTCATCTGCGTATCCAAGACAGGGGTTCCGTCTATCACACGTATGCGTGCTCTGGACCCAATGCTTTTCTCAGACGATATTAGATCTGTGGTTTTTGGGGACCTGAATGGTTGGAATAGGTGATCCAATAATGAAAAAAGGGATGGCATGAGATTAAACAAAGTCGGAAAGGAGACTATGCCGTTTGGTTCTGGGTGTTTCACGCCGTTACAACCTTTCAAACCGAATCTCCAATTCGCATCTGGGGTCTTCACAACTTGGGAACAAACTATTCGGTATGAAGTGCTCTGTATTGCTGTGGCTAGTTCTTGGCGCACCGAGAATTGCCATACTATTACATGTAGCAATTCCTATGAGGGTATTAATTCCGGACCGACCAAGGTGCCTCTTGGTGATTCTCGATTAATAGAGAACGCCTTATCGCAAGTCGAGACAAATTACCAAATACATTTTTTCTGGGTTAAATTCCGCAACCCTTGTCACATACCTTATCAATTTGCTTTAAAAGCAAACTATCAAATCAGGTTAGGTTGATCTATTTGGCCTAGAGCATGTGCCGATTCATACAGTACCATTTATAATCTTCTACTCCTCGTCTCTCAATCGTTTTTTCTAATATTCGTTTCGTACTTACCTTTGCTGTATATTTGGTATCAAAAAGCAATTCCTCTCGTAAACTACACAAGGTCTGGCCTTATCTCCCTATCGTTTAAAAAGTTGGGTCATATGTACTGATCTGTTCCATTCTTTATGCATGTCTTTCTTCATACGATCAGCAACTATTCATTAATTCTTAAATACCATTTAGTTTCTCTTCTGCCTGTCCATACATTCTTCAAGATTCCGCCGTGTATGCGATTCTTCACGCCGGTGGTTCCCGTTTTTCATTCTTCTTCAAGGCAATATGCCATTTCATCGTCTCGTGGAGCATGCCCACTCAATCCTCCAACCGACCTCCCCATGGTTCTCCACTTCATGCAATATCCTCCTCCCCAGCATCATTTGTTATTCCACAAATCAACAATAAAATTCTTCCATCTTTCCACAATCCTTTCGGGTCCGTTAACAACGTTCCAATCTCATTCTTTCAATCACGAGCGAATTGGTTATATAACTTATGAGTTTAATTATATATATAAGTATTTATATATAATATATATATAATACGAATGGGTAATCTGTATATATAGATAAGTACAATCTATCAATATAATTGTGTTATTATTGTGTTATAATTGTGTGATAATATAAATATATAGAAGTAGGAATAATAATATATGAAATAGTATAGTATTAAGTTATTTAGTATAATAACGCAGGGATACTCATATAAATAACTCAAGAAATTGGGTTCTGGGCCAGTTGTGTAGGAAGTAATTTTTACGCGGAAGTGCATAAGTGTGTGATTTATCTTCGGAGTTCTAGGTTATTCAACGTTGTTTAAATACTGCATGTAAATTTATAATAAAGGGTTAGTTTGGGGGGCTTAGGAGATGGATTGAGGCAAGTTGTGAGGGGTACGAAAGTGAGTCTGTTTTTAAGAGGGGTTACATTGAGGCAATTTCCTTAATTGGAAACGTCACTAATGACAATCGTTCTTCAAGGGGGTATCATCTATAAAGTAATGTGAAGCGAAAGTTTTAAGGTGAGGCACAACGCCACAAATAAATCATTGTTCCGCTTATACATTACGTATTAATTTAGAGCTTTCCTTTTGTTATAATAATGGGCGTTAACTTCCACGACGCAAACCATCTTCATGTTGTGGTTTGACGTCCCTTCCATTATTTCCATCAAAATCACGGAACAAAAAACTTAGGTATTTCTCGGTCTCTCTCCTCTCTCTCTCTCTCTCGTCTTCTCCTCTCTCTCTCTCTCTGCTCTCTTGATACTCTGCTCACTGATTCGTAACCTTTCACTTAATCTCTGTTGATCACTCTTCTCTCTTCTCCTCATCTCTCTTCGAATCTCTCATCTACGTTTCATTTCATACTATATATCATATGGTCCTTCCCACATGCTCTATTTCTTTGTCTAGTCTTCATGTCTCGCGTCTCCTCTCTCTCTTCTCTCTCTCTACCTCATGGTAAAGGATGTGTGTGGTATAGTCTATCGTGCTATAATCGTAGTCTCTCCTCTAGTGTCTACTCTAGTACATCGCTCTCTCTCTCATAGCGCTCTTAATCTCTCTCTCTCTGCTCCGGTTTCTAAGCCATGGGGTCCCGTCTGATCTCAGGTACCGCTTTGGGATATAAGACCTTCCGAACCGAACATCTCGTCCTAACAAATGGCGGTAAGTTTCGGCTTATGGCTTTTACATTTAAATTTTCTAATCCTTTATGGGTCTTCCTTTTATAGATACAAAGGGAATTGGAGCGCTATCATGTATGGTGATTATTGCTAGAAAAATTATACCGAAGGGTCCTCTTTTTAGGTAATACAATAAAGGAAGCTTTGATGGGCTTGAGTCATCAACATCTAACGCATAACACGTCAGGTATGCAAGCTGGAATGAAGGGCAATATAACTCAGTGTTAAACTATCTAATTTTTTGTGTGGGGCAAAGTAGTTATGCCTCATAAATGAAAATATTGAAATTTCTCTCTAATTATACGAAAATAATTTCTCGAAGAGGGATTGACAGCCTTGGAAGATATTATGAACTTTCAACCCCCGTAAGGCCATATGGGACATGCTCATATCTCAGTCATAAGTAACAATATTCCCCTCCAAGGAGAAATTTTTCGCGAATTACGCCAAACAGCTTCTGGGTTTTACGCCCATCCGGGTGGCCGTGTCAATGGTATTGTATTAAATAACCCTGAAATACTATGAGTGTACAGGTACTTTACTTACATGGAGGTAGCATAATACCAGTTGTTTGAGTATAGGCCATAGAGGAGACTATAGGGGCTGAAGTAAGAGTATTAGAATTCTAGAAAGGGTACACAATGACGTGCCAAATGGGGACAATCGTGGCGGGGTGGGCTAGTGGTGAGAAGGGAATGGGAATAAAATGAGGGGGAATGAAAGTATTAAGGAGGAGTGTTTGAGTGTGAGAGAAACGGAGGTAAAAGTGAGAGCACTAACTTTCATAATGACAAGTAGGAACGTCGGAAGAGTTGAAAGTGCGGCCCATGTGGTAAAGGAATAATAGAAGTGATATAGTACTGGATTGGGGGGTCAATGGATTAATAGGTGGCTGACTGGGTGCTGTGAAATCGGACTGGGCTGGGATACCGAAGAAAATAAGTGGATGAGAGAGCTTCTAGCTGGGTATTGTACTTAGTAAGAAAAAGAATTAGTTCATTTATCACTAAAGAAATATAAAGGTGACGTAAAAGGTCGTAGGGAATTTCTTTTACGAGGGATACGCTTGTGTCACATTGTTGCTCTTACTACTAAATCTTGTTAACCTGTTTCACTGTTTCCGAAAAGTGCAGTGTCTACGCATACTGTCTTTAACCAGGGACGTAGTAGTGGATAATGAGGGGCAAACTAGAAGGGATGGTGCTGGTCGGTGTTTGCTGGTGGAAAAAATGTATGATGATGTAGCTGGCACTGAATAGTAATTCATAAGAAGATTAAAGTGATTGAAGATAATCGATGAAGATGAAGATGTAGATGAGAGATGATGTAATGATAGGTAGATGATGATTATGTAATTTTTTTATAATTCGATAAATTGAATATTGAATAGATCGAAAAAGCCAAGGGAGTGATGAGTGTCAGTTATGAAGGTGATGATGAAAGCCCTAGAAAGAAGAAAAGGAGCTGTTAATTATATATATACAGGTTGAGCAGGATATATATTGTATAATTTATATAAATACATATGACTATATAAGTTAATAAGTATATTTATATATATATTGAATATTATAGAGATAGGTAATATAATGGAGTGCTAAGTGTATGGATGAAAGCTTCTTTAGTACGAGGATACGGGACAACCACAGAGAATGGATTGCCGCGCTGATTAATGTGGTGCAAAACAGTAAATTGAACAGTAAGGAACCAGGAGAAGTCAGTCTATAGAAATTTGGTGGAAAACAAGGCGCGAGCAAAGCGTGAGGAAGAAGGACATATCAATGAGAAGGTTTAATACGATGCAGATAATGAGAACAGTTGCTCTGATGACATAAGGTGTGATCCATTTGACAGTAGGAACGAATCTGTTAACAATAAATGTAATAGTAAAGAATAGGAAGAGGAAAAATAGCAAAGGAGATTAGAAAAAAAGTACACAGTTGATGAGAGCTTTGCTACGGAAATAAATCTGTTTTGACAGGAGAGTTATTGGAAGTTATGAAAACTTTCAGCAAAGAAAACATTAAGGCTGTGAAACCTTTGAAATACGGGAAGGAGAAGGTACAAAAATTTGATGCCTTCGTAGAGGATTTCGAAGGGTATGCCAGAGAGCACTTGGATAAAGATAAAATCCGTTGGGCGGTAGAGCTGAGAAATTTTTAAGGACCGCCTTTGGAGCTAAAGTCAAATATTGTAAGATCATAGCCAGATTAGGAGGCTATATTAATCAAGAGAAAGAAAATGAACAAATAAACCTGCAGAACAAAATCTTGAGGATGGAAATGAAAAAACATGAAAAATTAGCTGAGTTCTCGTTACGGGTACAGGCATCATACGAAGCAGCAACAAAAGAAGAGGATAGGGATAAAAAAGTGCTAAGAAACAATTTTTAAATGCATTACATAAAGAAATAGCTAGGCGATTTAAAATAAGGATGGGAGGAGAAAAGAAAAGCGTTAAAGTACGCTGAAAGGACATAATAAACTGGGCACAAGAGGAAGACCAGTTACATGACCAAGAAGAGTCAATGGATGAAGCTATACTAATATGGGCAACATTACACGATGAAGGGAAGAACCTATGCAGACAAGGTTTGTTATAGTGAGCCAGTGTATCAACGAGATACTGATTCAAGGGAATATACCATTCAGAATGCTAAAACATATACTAACGAAAGAATAAGATGCTATTACTGTAATAACCCGGGTCATATAAAAAGATAATGTTGGAAGTACAGCGGATGGTGTTTGAGATATGGGAGTAATGAACATAAGGCAATGGAATGTGAGTGTAAAGGAGGCTACAGACGATAAGAAAGACAGGATACACAAGACAGGATCAAGACGCAAAAACAATTGAAAAGAAATGTTTCTTGTGTGACGAAATGGGACATTGGAGGAATGCTTGTCCCTTGAAAGAAGATATAGAAGAATTGAAGAAAAGAAAAAACAAGTGACTCCGGGAAACGAGGCAGCTCCGACATCACCAAAAATGATCAGGAACCAACTTCAAAAGTAACCAGCTTTGAAACGGCTACACGGCCAGCAAAGGTTTTGTAGCTTTGGACCCTGAAGCAAAAGAATTTGTGAGTGACCAAATTAGCAATGCTACAAGTGCTTTACCACAAAGGATACCCGGAATATAGAATAGGAAGATAGAAACTATAAACACAACGACATGAGTGTATCAAGCAGCAAATAGGGCCCAGGATCAAAGTAATCAAGGTATTACTATAACTCCTTTGTTGCGATTTGTTATAAAATTAAATGGTATAGAAATGCAAGCAATAAATGACTCTGGTTTTCAATTTTGTTTGATAGGGAAAGAACAGTTTAGGAGGATTTTAAATACAGAAGCTTCGAAAAAATAATTAGGTTGAGAGGAGTAGGATACAGGCAACTATATGCGGAATCCCATTCTACAGCAACACTACGAATAATCATCAATGATATTCATTATCCCTTTCACTGCGTCAGCGCTGTCAGCGTGTGTACCACTCATAACGGTAGAAATACGCACATATTTATTAATTTTTGCTGCGTCAGCGGTGAATCAGCTTGTGTACCACAATATATATATATATATATATATATATATATATATATATATATATATATATATATATATATATATATATATATATATATATATATATATATATATATATATATATATATATATTTATATATATTTTTATATAAATATATATATATATATATATATATATATATATATATATATATATATATATATATATATATATATATATATATATATATATATATATATATATATATAATAATATAATATATAAATAAAGATATATATATATTTATATATGGCGCAATCAGCTAAAGATTTACAAAAAGGTGACATAATATCGACAACCGCGATCTGGTTTTGCGGCCAGCGGTATCACGTCGTGACCTAAAACCCAATAGAAAAGGTGCGAAAGTTTCCACAAGTTGCTTTTTATCATGTTAATTTTATATGTTAATTTTTTAATTTTTATATATATTTTTAGGGGCTCGAGCCGACGGAGGGACAGAGGGGTGGACGAAGTCCCCCCCGTCGTCCCCCGCTGAGGCCGAGAGACCCTGACTCTTTGACATCTTGGCGATTTAATCTTGGGTATTCCTTTAGTTTAAAAAAATAAAAAAAACTTATTGGCAACCTTGTCGCTCTATATTGCCTTGAAATAATCGAAAAAAAATCGATTACATCGCTCGTTCGATATATATCGGTTAACATCCTTTTAAAGCGAAAGTTCCTATATATATATATATATATATATATATATATATATATATATATATATATATATATATATATATATATATATATATATATATATATATATATATATATATATATATATATATATGGTTTATATATACATACCGTATAATAGCTAGTAAAAAAATAAATCAGCTTCGGATAAATTTACGAATATTTTCTTTGTCTTATATATATATATATATATATATATATATATATATATATATATATATATATATATATATATATATATATATATATATATATATATATATATATATATATATATATATATATAACATATATATATATATATATATATATATATATACCTCTCCCTCTAAAAGCATAGGTAGAATTAATTTTTCTTTTTTTGTGTGTGTGTTTTAGCCACCATTTGGAACTTCACAAGCTATGCCATTATTTCTGCTTTTTCATTAACTGGTTTTACAACATCAAGAATTTTTAATAAATTATAAGATATAGCTGAATTAATCCTTTCTATACGCCCGAATAGCTTGTAGGAACATAAAAGTGTTTGTCGGTCAGAAGTTTTATTAGAAAACCCCAAGATTATGTAATTGCAATTCCTAAATAGTAACTCAACTTATCGTTAACACAATGCAATTAAAACACCGACTAAATTGTGGAGCACAAATTCTTCATTCCAATGGGCTACTTATACTATTAATAGCAGATATTGCTCACAAAAGTTTTCAGAGAATATGAATAAATCCTATAAAAGCTAAAACAATGCTCCCAAAAAACTTTATTTTTTTCTAAATATTTATATTCAACTCATAGCAACGATTTTCAGATATATAAATATAAATCAATGAGAGTTATTTTTATCAGTAGTTAATTTTATATTTCAGTTAATTATCTTCAGAGCATCCATATTTTATTTTAATCTGCTGAATATTTTTCTTGCTAAGATATTGAGCATTTCCAATTATGCTTTGATACCAAGGATCCTAGGGAAATTAAAAAAATAGGATGAAAAAGCAAAAAAAGTAAATATCTAAATAATCTAATTACTTTTAAATAGAAATGCTTGAAGATAATAAACTAATATCAAATCTAATTTTCAAAATTTATTTGAAAGCGCAGAACAAATTAACTTTCTAAAATATATTTTAATCTTTGAAGATAATTTAAATTTGTGATAGTATTGAAAATACATTATTTTTTTATTTAAAGTCTATTTAAAAAAAAGAATCTTTGTGACAGAAAGAATTAAGTTTATGCGTATTTATATTTTTAATTAAGCGTAGACAAGATTAGTTTATGCAAACATTCAAAATGTAAACACCATTTCAGTAATATTAAAAGAGCACAAAAATAACTGATTTCGTTTTCTTCAATTCTTACCTTGGTTAATATGGTATGGTAGTCATTAAGAGAAAATTTATATTGGTGGTAGTGGGCGATAGATTCATAGTCGTAAGGAACACTCAAATTACCACTGAATGGATTTTTATCAAACTCTCGAACTTTACCTAAAAACATAAATAATTATATTTAAACATTAATCCGATTTGAGTATGAATTATTATGAGTTTTAAATGTAAAATATTAAGATAAAATTTACCAGGATAAATATTGTTATAAATAATGTCTATATATCTATCTCTATCGGCTCTTGATTGTTCGTGAAAAAATCCAAGGGTGTGATAAAGCATATGAAGAATAGTTCCTTGGTCTAAGCACTGTTTACCAAGTAATAGTTTTTGCAAACCTTTCTGACGACCGACATGGGCATAGCAAACGTCTGTCTGACTATGGAAATACATTAGTTTAAAATTAGGTTAAAATATAAGAATAAATAAAATTAAATTTTCATTTTATATTTTAGCTAACATTTTCTTGAATATATATACTTAACACTACAATTTCAGTGTTTTAAATTGTTTTAAATATAATGACAAATAAAAATATATATTTTTTCCTTTGTTCA
>JABUQX010138708.1:0-37044 GCA_015478945.1 Trachelipus rathkii
ATATTATTATTATTATTACATATTATTATTAACATATTATTATTATTATTACATATATATTATATATTATATTATTATTATTATTATTATTATTATATTATTATTATTGTTATTATTATATATATATATTATCCATATATTATTATATATTGTTATTATTATTATTATTATTATTGTTTATTATTATTATTATTATTATTATTATTATTATTATTATTATTTTCATTAAATTATATTATTATACTATTATTATATTATTATTATTGATATATTTAATTCACACGACTCTTTTATGGTTTGATTTGCTGATGATATTTCAATATTAATATTATTATATATTATTCGTATATAAATTATTATCATTTTTAAATGATTAGTATTATTATTATTATTATATTATTATTATATATATATATTAATTTATTATTAGTAGTAGTAGTAGTAGTAGTAGTAGTAGTAGTAGTAGTAGTAGTAGTAGTAGTAGTAGTAGTAGTAGTTATAGTATTATTATTATTATTATTATTATTATTATTATTATTATTATTATTATTATTATTATTATTATTATTATTATTATTATTATTATTATTATTATTATTAATGGTGAAATTTTTATTTATTTAAAATTTCAGCGTATTTTTTCATGCTTCATTTTTAAATTTATTTTTAAAGAGAGAGCATTTTAAAATTATACATATAGAATAAATATTCAAGGAAAATAAGAAATAAATATTCGATTTAAAAATAAATATGGGAAAAAAATAACCATAAAAACAAAGGATGAAGAAATTCGCTAAATTTTGGCCAGATAAAATAAGAAATAAATGTTCGAATTAAAAATAAATATGAAAAATTAATTATACAACTAAATATAAAAATAAATTTAACTATAAATATAGACTTATTAGCTTTGATTGGAATGTAGGTCCGAAAGAACAGCGTGCTTGGGATTATATATATATATATATATATATATATATATATATATATATATATATATATATATATATATATATATATATATATATATATATATATATATATATATATATATATATATATATATATATATATATATATATATAGATTTATCTGAAATGATTAAATATAGTTCTTATAATGAATGATATCAGTACACACTTTTTACTATTGACGTGTTCTCCAGATACTTGTGGTTAAAACTATTAAAAGAGAAAAAAATCAGCTACTGTGACAGCAGCAGTACGTGAAATTATAGAGGTGGAATGTAGGTGGCCTAAAATGTTTTGGTCAGATAAGGGAGGAGAATTCCTAGGTCACGAGTTTCAAGAATTAATCAAAGAGTATGATATAGGGTATTACAATACATTCTCAGTAAATAAGGCGGCTATAGTTGAGAGAGTTCAGCGTACGATTAAAGAACGTATTCATCGATACTTTACTAAAATGAATACTTTTAATTTTATTGATATACTGGACGATCTATCTCATTCTTATAACAGATCTTACCATAGAACTATAAAGACAACTCCTTTAGAATTGTAAAAGATGAAAGAATCTAATATACAGCTGCGTGAAAAAGTAAGAAAAATTAAAGATAAATCAGGTTTAAATGTGAATGATTATGTAAGAGTGTCTAAAATAGATGAAAGGTTTAGAAAAGGATACGAAGCAGGTTGGTCTACAGAAGTCTTTAAAGTTCATAATATACGCAGCTTCCCTACTGACGGTTTAAAATTATATTACCTGGAAGATTTAGATGGTGAAAAGATAAAAGGTGGATTTTATAAACAGGAAATACAGAAAGTACGATTTAATCCAAAAAGTTATGTATATAAAATAGTAGAAATATTAGATACAAAAGGCAAGGGCAGAAATAAACAGTATTTGGTGAAGTGGGTGGGTTACCCGGCTAAGTTTAATTCATATATAAAAGCAAGTGAAATTAAGAATCAATAGTCAGTAATCATTATAATCATGGAGAGTGTAGATCACTTCTATTTAACTCTGCCATCTTCGGCATCTTTAGATCTACATCCTACAAATACACACTCGGATTTTACAACTGAGCTAGTGAATCCTTTACAGCTTGAAAAGGAATTATATGTGGTAGGATTATGTGAAATGATTTTAAATACAGATATAGAAAATAAACCTCATAACCTATTCTGGATGTTGGTATACAGAAGTGTAGAATGGGTTGAAGTTAAATTAGAAGTGATAAACAATAGTGATCTGAATAGGGTAACGATAGGTACAAAATAATACTTTTATGAAAAATTTGTTCTGAGGAAGGCCTATTTTAAATAGGTGCCTGTTATTTTTAGTTATTTAAACAGTCTCTTCGATAGGAGTACTATGTGTACGGATTTGGTATACAATACTGATATGCGTACCTATGAAGATGAAGTATTAACATCTTTAAGATCGAAAGTAGGAATAAACCTACGAGATCGAAATGTGTTTTTTCTCAGGTGATCACCATGGCACCGGAAACATGTCCGTGAACGTTATGATGTGTTGGATATCCTTCATGATGTAGCTACTATGTTGAAGAAGGTTATACTAACTGTAAAGAATCATCCCGCATCCCGGAAGGAAATAGTCGATGAAGCAGACCGAGTACTGCATTACTCATGTATCCCTTCAGAGATGCTCAACCATCCAGGTATGGCTTATGTATATACAAACATAGTTGAGCATCAATATGTAGGCGATACTAAAGCTCCTTTACTAAGAGTTGTATATTTTCATATAGAAAGCAGAGAAATAACATTCCCTAATGTGCACTATTTTGCATTGAGTAATTCGCAAATGGGGTCTATAAGAGTACATATAAGAGATGTAGAAGGAAGACCCTTTCCATTCACAGATGTAAGTTTAATGTGTAAAGTTCGTGTTAGAAGAAGAAAGCGGTTGTAATAATGTCCTTTCTAGTTTTCATTTTTTATATTGCTTTAGACGATATTCAGAGTTTCTATTATTATTTAATTTCTGTAATAGAGCAAGTTTATTCATTCATTAACACGTCTATAAAGGGAAAAGTTCAGTCATAAGAAAGACTCTACTAGAAATACACCGAGATAATGTATGACGATCGAATCTTTGTTGGGACCCGAAACTAAAAAGGTTACGGCATGGGCGGGTTTTTTGCCCGACTTCTGAGAAGGGCCCTGCCCCTCATCAGACGGAGTGGTGAATATATCGGGAAAAGGCTGTAAAGACAGGTATGAACACTCTTTATGATATAGCGTCAGGCGGTGATTCTCGGACATCATTAAAACGACGTATAGCTGACGTATCGGATGAAATGCTGGATGATATGAAAAAGAATATCAAAAAGAAGATGACCATTAGAGGAAAAAAGAAACATACTAAGAATACCATAGTGTCGAAAAAAAAGAAGATTAATAGAAATAAGAAGAAGAAACCAATTAAAAAGAAGAAGAAGTAGAAGAAGAAGAAGAAGAAGAAGAAGAAGAAGAAGAAGAAGAAGAAGAAGAAGAAGAAGAAGAAGAAGAAGAAGAATAAGAACAAGAAAGGAAGGTGACATTTTCTCATTTTAGATTTGTAACAAAGATTTATTCATTAATAACATTAAATTTGTTATCTTTAATAATCTGTCTCTCTTATATATATACATATTGTTGGTTATTATTATTATTATTACATATATATATATATATATATATAGTATATATATATATATATTAGTTATTATTATTATATTATTATTATTATATTATTATATTATTATATATATATTATTATATTTTATTATTATAAGAAAATATATATATATATATATATATATATTTATATATATATATATATATATATATATATATATATATATATATATATATATATATATATATATATATATATATATATATATATATATATATATATATATATATATATATATATATAGGCAGCTATGTAAATACTGAGAGCATATAAAGGCTGAATATTATAATTATTTCAATCATTCTTGAGAAACTCTTCATACTAGCAAGATGCATTTCCTACACAGCTCATCACATAGCTGCTGCAAAACAGAGCTTGACCTTTTTAGTCTTCCACCTACTCAGACCAGTGTGATTGAGAGTCACTATATAGCTATTAATCCCACCCATTTAATTACTAACAGAGATGCTCCTTTTGAATTTATAATTCCCGGTTCTGGTGACTTATATATCGACCCATCCGATATCCATTTATATCTGAAAGTTAAACTTTTAGCTGAAGATGGAAGTGATTTATCTGTAGGGGATGATCATATAGTTTACACAGAATTGAATTTCCTCTGAACTGCATTCAGTCAATAAGAGATATTCCTTAATGAAACACCTACCAGTCCTGGAACAGCTTGGTAACCTTATAAATGTTATATTGAGAATTTATTAAATTTTCCTGGCGAAGCCAAGATAACTCATCTCCAAGCCTGTGGGTTCTATAGTTTCAAAGAGGCTGATAAACATATTGATAAGGCAGGGAAGTCAACTGGTAATACTTATGAGTTTTATGCAAATTAATAGATCTACTCAGGAAATATTATTATTGCCATCTGTTGATTTAAAGTTAAGATTGACCCTTTCTTCACCCCAATTTGCATTGAAAATAAAGAACAAGAAGGTGCTCGTAATCCGACCGTGAGCGATCTTTGGGTACGGGATCCAATTATGATTTTTATTATAATCATCTTCCCACATATCTCATCTCAACGTCTACTTTGCAATCGTTATCTCATGTGTGACCAGACGGTCTTAGTCGCACTTGAAAATCTTGATGATTATTTAAAAGATTTGTACCAAAAATTGATGAAAAATTTTCAGAAATTTTTAAAGGTTGACAAAGCGATCATTTCTTCCTTTCCTGTTAATGAAGAAATGAGATTGAGACGTTTCAGAATCAGAAATGAAAAGATAAAGCATTCAACAAATACTTTAAAATGATTTTTAAAAGTTAGGGAAGATATTGTCACTCCTGTGACCAAAACCACACTTAACATTTAGTCGACGTGGTTGTCGATCATCTTTCCCGTTCGTTAGATTTGTGCTAAACCTACACATTTTTCGATAAATGGGCTGCGGCGATTTCGGATTGGTTAGGCGGAGTCCGTGCGCACTCTCAGGCTCCGGCCATGACAACTGAACTCGACATTCTTCGGTACTACATGAGCTAAGACACAGCGTAACTTCTGACAGCTTGCTTTAGAAATGAAAGCATTAGCAGAGAACTTGGGCCATTTTGTAATCCGAGTTATTATCCAATGCAAGCTCAAGGATATCGAAGAGAGTGACGATGAATCCGAATTGCCTATACTGCACTGTGTTGCAAAACAGAAGAATTTTTATACTACACCGTGTACATAATCTTTGTGTCTTTTGCTCTGTGTTTGTTCGAAATTACTGAAATATAATTGGTTTCACCTATTTTATTAAATTCTATCCTAATAAGTTGTGAATATTTACTTCCATTTATATATGTGTCCTAGCTACTTTCCTCTTTTTATGGTTAAGAATCCTTATATTCTTCTCTTTAGTTATATTCTTTAATATATATATATATAGGTATATAGTTATATATAGTTATATATCTGTCGCTATTTCCCCCTTCCATGGTTATTCTTCGCCATACACTACTTACCCTATACGCCCTACCGGCGATCCCATATACTCATATTCTCACTTTTACCTACCCTCCTCCTACCTACTTACTACCATATATACATTATCTATTATTCTATATTCTTTTTTCATGATTTCTACCCTTAACCTTATTCCTTATCTATATTAGTTTTTCTCAAACTCCATTACTACCTTTATATATATATATCTATATATAATCATATATATATATATATATATATACAGTTATATATATATATACTTATAATACTATATCTCCTATATAATATTATATTCTATATAACTATATTATATTATATATATAATATATATATATTCACGTTACCTAATAATACATATCTTAATTCTCCAAATCCGAATTTTTTTCCTGGCTACCTATATTTTTTTTTTTTTTATAATCCCCTATTGACGTCCCAACCTTGGCACCAATTTATGATCTTTTCATTAGATAAAAGGGTGGTTCCCTCGCTTCCCAGTATCCATAGTTTCAATGAAAATCCTTATACAGTTGGAGTAACTGTGGAGAAGAAAAATTATCACAACCTAACAGAACTGCCAGCTTCTTTGATGGTACTCTAGCAACCATTGTGAAACGAGCTTTCTAACAGAATTTGTTTATGTTTACTCTGAGAATACAGTATATCTATGGTTCCACAAACGAGGAGGGCTAGCCGTTGAAGGAGGGTAAAAAGTTGGGAGGTAGCCCCATCACGAAATCTTATTCAGATCAACCAAAATTAAAGCTCAGAAGCTTCGAATAATTTAAATAATATCAACTTCATAAAAGCTGTTAAAGCTTTTTTATTATTAAATATAAAATAAGGTTGTATTGATCTGTTGGTAGTCTATACTAAGAATTAAATTTCTATTTCGAAATATAAGGTTTTCCTTTAGTACTGATAACTTCTTACGTGAAACATGAGTTTGTTTGTATTGGGGATATTAATGATATTAGAGTTTTAATATGAACGAAATGTATCCCCTTAATGCCTTCCGATCAAATCTAAATGATGGTTCCTCCTTCTCTCTATAGATCGGTGTTTGTGAAAGAAATTATAAATTCAAAATGTTTAAACGTTATTTTGTCTGTTTAATCATGAGTCGTTGCCAGAAAAGGAACCATTTGTTGCTTACTCTATAAAAATATTGACAAACGCGTTTTGTACCCCGCTATTTTATGTCACGCTAGCTATGTACAAAATTTAAAAAACTGAAGCATTTATATTTTAATTAACTGATGTCTGTCTGCACCAGCCGCTACTAATTCTCGCAAAAAATATATAATAATCATATCGAAACCTATCCCGCTATTATTCATGATACTTTTCATTAGGAAAATATGTTCCTCAGCTCAGTAATCAGATTGTTTCAATGCTAACATTTTTGACGTGTACTGTTTAAGTATAATATATTGCGTGTACTCTTTAATTAAAAAGTAGAAAGATTCGTCCTCATCATTTTCCTCAGAGAAGAAGTGATCGTCCTCTTTATTTATATAAGTCTGTCAAGTCGGTCACTTTTATTTAAGAAGGACGAACGAAGTCTTTCATGTTTTTTTTGTTTTTGTTTTTGCCTCGTTGTGTTTATGTTTATATTATATATGCGTGTATGTCATTGTGTGGATCTTCCATCTTTGCCAACAACTAAAGAAGCGTCTGTTACTGTCCCATAGAAAGAGGAGGTGGAATATTTTAAAAGAATATTTACGGGAAGTTTACACACTACCACACACATCACAACACACACCACACATATATACTGATTCCTAGTTTGTGTATATTACTATACTATTGATTTATGACTATAGATCTATATACCTATTTTGAATTTATCACAATGATTTACAATAAATTATTTTATTTATATATACTTAATATTATTATAATATATAAAAAATTATGAATTACCATAGTCATTTACATATTTAAATTAAAGTTATCGTATTTCACCATAATCATCATATTTTCATCATAATAGTCTATTAATCATCATCATTCATCAACCATATTCATCATCGATCAAAATATCTTCATCATCATATACAAAATCATTCATCAATCATCATCAATTCTATATTCCATAACATCAACCATCATCACCACCTCAAACCAAAGGGTCGCAGACATCTCACTGGGAAACGAAAGTAGTCAGAAAATATGACGCAAATCGAAAGAAACACCCCCCCCCCCCCTTGACGAGATGCCCTAGTGAAGGTTCGTCGCAGTCAAAAATCCAACCTTCCACTATGGCATCTGCAAATGTGGGTTCATCACTTCCATACCGCCGGTGGCCGCCATCAACATACCCCCCTCACACCCCGTATTCACTCTATTTGCCCACCTTTTCTCGCTCTGACCAAACTCACATTCATCTACCTCCATTCCTTTTAACTCATCTCCATACTTTTTCTCGTATCCCTTCCCACCGGTCGTTCGCCGAGCACACGAACAACTCACCACTATGTTCCGCCTAACCAACCGACTATCACTATCCTTTCCATTTCCACATGACCAACCATCTCAATGCATTTTCATTTATCTTACTCTCATTTACTCCTTTCTTCAAACCACACAAATCTCACATTCATTCATTCATTCATTTTATCATTCTTCTTGATTGTGCTATGTAAATATTTATTTTTAGCTTTATTTCATCTTATTGCAATGGACCATAGTACTACTATATATACACATTAACCAACAGTAACACAATTACTCTTCTAGATAGACCTAGCGACTCGATAGGAGATTTGGTCTCAATTTTACATCCATCCAACGGATTTTAGGATTTACTCTCACCGGCCAACCTTATACCTAAACAGTTACACAACTATTCATACTTCATCATCTGCCTCACCGTTCCTTTTCATTCATCCAAAAATTAATAACTCGACAACTTGTTCCAGTTGCACTACACCAGTCCAATATTATATAATTCATTCGAGGGAGGGACGTCCTCACTCACACCATCCTTACTACTTATCTACCATTTAACTTTCACCCTACTATCTTTTAACACACAACTGACATCTGACAAAAAACAGGCTAACATCCATCATCAAATTCGCAGACACCCAAACCAAATCTCTCGCATAATAATATGTAGAGCACACTCCACGGGAACCCTTCATTCTTTCTCATTTTAAACAACCTTACGCTATTCTGAGACGAAAACCGTTGTATACACACACACCACTCTTCAAATACTTTCAATTCAAAAGCCTTCATATAGTTCTGCGTAATCTTACTGTAATTTGCCAAGGCACGATATTTCCCATTGCCGCAGATTTTTAATTCATGTTATCTTTGTCTTCAAAACTCTAAATTATCTATTACCTAAACTTCATTTTGGAGAGTTATGTATTAATCATCTACATTCTTTCTATTCTATTCAAAAGCTACCACCAACACCATATACACTAGCACCTGTCACATAGCTTCCTATTAATCCTATCATACGCCTGCTTGCAAATACATCGTTTTCATAAAACCTAAATCGAATCTATTTTTCTCCCTTATTTTCTCAAGTCATTTTGTTCCAATTGTAAAGAATTTGATCCAACAATCCTCTACACTCCTTAGATAACCCCCATGGTTCTTACACCAATCAAAATACTCAGATCACTCGTCGCCACATCTTCTCGACAAGAAAATACCCACAACAAATAAACCAGCTGATAATGCACTATATCTTCAA
This sequence comes from Trachelipus rathkii, assembly GCA_015478945.1. NCBI lineage: Eukaryota > Metazoa > Arthropoda > Malacostraca > Isopoda > Trachelipodidae > Trachelipus > Trachelipus rathkii. The sequence goes on from JABUQX010138708.1 coordinate 9,330, forward strand.
AACTCAATAACTATTTCTATAACTATTAATTCCTAACAGTTTAACTTAATTCACCTTACACTTCTATCTAACGGTTGACTAATAATATTCTCTCCTCCTTTTCATGAGGTACTCTCGCTAAGACTTGAAAAGTGATTTCGTAAGCAGGCACTAATGAAAGCACTATATATACATATAATATAATATACACACTATATATATATATAAGAATATAATAACACCTATATATATATATATTATAATATATAATATATAATTAATAATAATATGTATAAATATTATAATACTATATTATGTAATATATACTATAGTATATATATCAAATCAAGTGATTTCCATTCATCGTTAGATACGAATTTCTCTATTCCTATAGGAATTTGGAACATAATAAAACTAAATTTGTATATATCTATGAAAGTTTCTATTTTTATAGAGATAATCCCATTTAATTAGCTTTAGGGGATTTTTAACTTATATTTCGGGTATATAACTGTAAAAATAATATTGGATTTTTCTTTATTTTCTCTCACTGGCAAAGTATACTTTTAACAAATATCTTGTTAGGTCCTTTACTAAAGCTATTAAAATGCAATGATATCTGGAAATTTGTTTCTTTGTATTTATAATATTATATATAATAATCTTATATATATATATTTTATATATACTTATAATTATATATTAACTATATTTAACATTAAATATATTATATATATATAATATACTTAGATACCATATATATATATAATATATATTATATAATTAATAATACATAATTTATGTATATATAATATTAATAATTTATTAATTTATACATAACATTGGTTTAATTATCCATTAATTAAACTACTAGTAAAGAAACCGATTTTTTAAAAAGTTTTGAAAGTGGATTTTAAATCTAAAACGAATATTATAGGGGCCCATAAAGTGCACCCCAATACATATTCTGATTAAGTACAAACATAATTAATGGTAATAAATACTAAACACAGCTCAATTAAAACATGATGATGCTAAACCCCTAAACATAGGAGACCCAGATTCAGTTTTAACTAGACGAGTTAATCATGAAACTAAGATAATAATGGGGTACTTATGTCAAAATATATATATATATATATAACTACGTAAGAAACTTTTCTTTAAAAGTAATTTTAATAAACATTGCATAAGCATACATAATATTATGATAGGCAAACATTCATGGAAAAATATAATAAATAAATGTGATTAACGTAATGGACAGATTCAGTTTTAAACTAAAGAATTGTCAAAATTTAAAATTTCCTTTAATTATTTTTAAAATTCATCCAGTTTTTATTAATTTTTCGGAATAGATAGAATTGGTTGAATTTCAAAGCTTCGATTTAGAGCACTTTTCTGTACATATATATACAAAACCATTTTACATCTTGTTTCAATAAGAATTGCCATTTTTCGAATTTGCTTCATTATTTTTAGTATAAATTATTTTAAAGGATTTGTGTGTGGGGTGTTTATGATGAATTGCAATTAATATTGAAATGTGATCAGATAACAGAGCGTGAAAGGTTTGCCATGTTGCGATAACCTGAATTTGGGGAGGGGGGAACAGAACGAATGTCAGGGGACTTGGGGTTTTGATTATGTTGAATGGTTGTCGAGTGAGCTGGTTTCTGTTGTTTAGGATGCAGAGTTTGTGTAGTTGTCTATGAGTGTATGACCTCTTGGCGATGGTGTGTGTGTGTGTTGGGCCATGCGGGGTGATGGGCATTGAAAGTAGTAATGTCACAAGTTTAACCCGTAGCAACGGCTATCATTTTCCCTAACAACGAGAGTCTTAGAGACGTCGTATCCCCATCAAATTTGGTACCCCTTCTTTTGATGATTTAACCTCATCTACGACGAGGTTACGTATCCCTGCTCCCCCAAATTTGGTTATGACATTAGCTGGATAGTAAATAAGCAGCCGACATGCTTCTGTGATATATATATATATATATATATATATATATATATATATATATATATATATATATATATATATATATATATATATATATATATATATATATATATATATATATATTATGGTATTGGGATTATGGAAAATGAGATTCAGAACTCCACAGAGTTCTTCGGATATATTTATTTATTTATTTGGAAGAAATATTTATTTTGCAATGTGCAGCCCCTGCAACATGATTTCTTTTTGACTATGACATTATATAATGAACTTTTTGGTGCTCAACCTTTTGAAGCGAATTGCTAAGCTTTTATGTTTCGGATCTTTTGAGGCAAAGGGCAAATTTTGGGGAGTTCGGGCTTTTTTATTGTTATACGATGTTATACGAATAGGGCTAGCTCTATTCTGAAATTTATTTGATATCATTTTCTCCTCTGCGAAGGATAACTTTACCAGTAACAATTATATTTTAATTCTTAATTCTTATAGCTACCAAGAGTCGGGAGTTGAAATGAAATGAAGCTGGTTGGGGAGTTGGGCAGGGAAAGGATGGGACTGTGTAAATTACGAGTCGCAGGAACTCTCCTCAAAGAAGGAAGTACATGACTGAAAAATTCAAAAGAGCAATGTAAATTCAGTAAATTGTAATAACAATAGAATAAGGTGAGTGTTGCAACAGATCAAAGATTGAAAGATTGGAGAGAGATAGTTAGAGTAGGAGAGTTAAGATTCGACAAGCCCTAGTCCACACTTTATTAAGGAGAGCAATATGTGTGTGAAACCACCTCAGATATGTGATTCATACTCTATAGCTATACAAAGGCGAACAACGTCAATATGAAGAGCTAGCAACTTGGGTGATGAGAAAGAACATAATGTGATCCTTCTAAGAAAGATCATGAGAAAAAAACTATCAAGAATATTAAGAACAGATATAGGCTAGAGTTGTGTATTCGAAGAAGATATTATAGTTGTGTGGAAGATTGTTATGTAGATAGATGAAGAAGCCGAGTTATTGAGCATTGAAATCAACCATGTTTTCTTTAATACAACTATAAGTACAATGAAGATAGGTCTGTTGCTCAAGGCTACCCTTCTAGCCTCATTTATTTGCTGAAGAATGAGTCATCTTTCAAATTGGAATGAGTAATGATAAGTGGTGGAGTTATCTACCTAAGATTGGAGAGGAGACACATTAACAGATAGATCATTAATGCAAAATAGAAGAAAAAAAAAGAGTTTGGATAAAACAGAATTCTGAGGAACGCCACTATGGATAGATTTAAAGATTAAATGGGATAGAGAATGGAATTTACGTCTCCGTATATATATATATATATATATATATATATATATATATATATATATATATATTATATATATACATAGTTATATATATATATATATATATATATATATATATATATATATATATATATATATATATATATATATATATATATATATATATATATATATATATATATGTGTGTGTGTGTGTGTGAATAATCAAATATGCTTTTGATAAAAGTGGATAAATTTTTTTTAAAAATTAAATTGTTGTTTTTGGGTTCTTAATTTAAATATTTTGGCTCAAAAACTTATAAAAAACATTAATATAAATAATATGAATACTATATAATTAAAAAAATTAACCTGTTGATTTTAAAGGTATAAAAACCAAATAAATAAAAACAGTTTTTAATGTTTTCTGTGAAAAACATTGTTTTTTTTTTTTAAACATCGTTTTTTTCATCTTGGTGGTGGTTGAGTGTTTGAAAAGTGAATTAATTTTATTGTATGGAATATTTTTGTAGTGTTTTTCTTGTGTTTAGTGTGTGTATACTGCTGCCAATATATATATATATATATATATATATATATATATATATATATATATATATATATATATATAAATATATATATATATATATATATATATATATATATATATATATATATATATATATATATATATATATATATATATATATATATATATATATATATATATATATATATATATATATATATATATATATATATATTTTTTTTTTTTTTTTTATTTTTCTTTATATTTTACCCAAGAATGGGAGAAGTGTGCGACGGGCATCGGAAAAGGAAAAGCAGTAGAAGAACATGACACAAGTCGAAAAGAAAAGCCCAGCCTTACCGCCCTCAGTACCATTAATTAGTGGGAACTCATCGCAGTCAGAAAATCCACCCTAAAGCTTCATGGGACAGCGATGGACCCTCACTATGGTAGATCGTCAATGTAAGGGTTCATCCCTTGGCCCAGGTGGGCCACAACCATACCCCCTCACAATCCCCGCCATTCACTCCTGTTATACACCTTTCTTCTCGCCTCTACCAAACTCACATTTCTCTCCTTCAAACATTCGCTTACTGACTCAATCCACTTTTTCTTCGGTCTCCCGGTCGGTTCCCAACACACTCGCCACTATACATCCGCTTAACCAACCGACTATCATTCATCCTTTCCATATGACCAAACCATCTCAACATACTTTCATTTATTCTCTCATTTACCCCTTTCTTCACACCACACCACTCTCTAATACGTTCATTCCTCACTTTTTCAATTCTTCTCACACCTAGCACACCCATAAGATTGTCCATCTGAACACATTGAACTTTAGATCTATACTTCTTATTCCAGACCATAGTCTCACTACTATACAATAACACAGGTAACAACATACCATCATGTAAACCCTAGCACACTCAAGACTTAGTCCCTTTACATTCACCAACGATTTAATTGCACCAGCCACCTTCCTGCCATTCACAACTTTCCTACTACACTCTGCATCGTCCGTTCCCTTTTCATCCAGCATATACCCTAAATATTTAAACTCAGACACTTGTTCCAGCTGCTCACCTTCTAACATAACTTCACACTGAGGGCTATCCTCACTCACAACCATAACCTTACTCTTATCCACGTTTACTTTCAAGTCCCTCCTTTTACACACCCTGCCAAATCTCTCTACCAATCCTCTCAAACTCTCTTCAGATTCACCACACAGAACCAAATCATCCGCATATAATAGGTAGGGCACCCTCCACTCATCTCCATTCTCCACCATTCTAACACCATTACCTGCCATCCCCACCTCGAATTCTTTCATAACCCCATCCATATACAAATTGAATAACCAAGGAGACATAACACAACCCTGTCTTACTCCGCTATTAATCCTAAACCAATCACCATTGACACCATTTATTCTTACACACGCTTCACTATCGTCACACATACTTTTGATTCCATTCAGAAGCCTACCACCAACACCATATATTACTAACACCTGCCATAAACCTTCCCTATTAACTCTATCATACGCCTGTTGCAAATCCATAAAACCTAAATACAATTTTTTTATTCTTCTTCTCCCTCATTTTCTCAATCATTTGTTTCAATGTAAAGATTTGATCCACACATCCTCTACCACTCCTAAACGCACCTTGTTCTTCACCAATCAGTCCTTCATTCACTGACGCACTCCCTTTTCGACCAAAATACCAGCATATAAATTCTTCCTACAACACTCAATAAACTTATTCCTATAATTTCTACAGTTCCCTTTTTCTCTCCTTTTACCCTTATATATGGGTACTATTACCGCTCTCCTCCAATCCCTTGGAACTATTTTTATAAACGCTTTATTACACAACTTCCAAATCCAATCAATCACCATCTCGCCTCCGTTCTTGATCATTTCACCAGTAATTTCATCTATACCTGCAGATTTACCATTCTTCAACTTTTTCACTCTACCCATTACCTCCTCCTTACTAATAACCTCATCCCCAAAATACCTATTCCTTCTTGCACCATCAAACCCACACACATTCACTATCACCTCTTCATTACTGTTAATATTGTGCAGATTTTCGAAGTGTTCTTTCCACACTCCCCTCACATCCATTTCATCAGTTACAAAAGCACCATCCCTATTCATTATTCTACAGATTCCCCTTATTCTAATTCTAACCTTTCGCGCTTCCTTCCAGAAGAGCTTCCTATTCCCTTGTAAGTCCTCATTCATCCTCCTTCCAAACTGTTCATTTACCTCTTGTTTTCTCCTACGTATACACCTTTAGTATTTCTTTTTTCCTCCTTATATAATTCCAATCATCTTTCTTGAGTCTTCATCATTTGCCTTTAATACATTCAACCACGCTTCTTTTTTTACCTTTAAACTGCTTTCATCACCTCTTCATTCACTCCATTCACTGTTAACATTCTTGCACTATCACTTTAGCACGTCTACATACTTCCTTTTGCACTACTAACAATTGCCTCCTTTATTTGCCCCCAGATTTGTCTATTATCAACTTGTTCATATCAATCTGCTTATTGAAGGAGCGCCTACATACTTATCCTTAGTTGTCTTGCTCACTTAACTTCTCACTCTTAATTTTACCTACTTCCTTTCGTATCACCTTCCTCTCCATCCAAGCCCCCACTAACTTAATTTTACACAGAACAACATAATGATCCGATAATCCCATTCCTAAACCCCTTACTGATTTAACATCCAACACATACTTCAACATCTCCTTCTTCACCAACACTAAATCAATCATACTTTTCACTTCGATACCATCTCTACCTACACCAACTCTAGTATACTTATGGATACTATTGTGTTTAAAGAAAGTATTACTTACACACATACCTCTCTCTTCACAGAAATCAATCACCTTCCTACCATTCTCATTTTCTCCCGCCACCCCAAAACCACCTGTTATACCATATATATATATATATATATATATATATATATATATATATATATATATATATATATATATATATATATATATATATATATATATATATATATATATATATATATATATATTGTTGGTAATTTTCATTTTGATAAAATATACAATTTCTTCAATTAATTATTATCAAGATCTTTCCAAGCCTCTTAGGCAAACCCTTTTAAAGTATATGCCGCAGCTGACACACTTTGTAAGCTAACTTAATTATAGTTTTAAATCTACCATAATATTCCAAGGTTATAACTTATTTGACCTCTGGTAATATGAAGCAAATTTTAAGTTAATATCAAGTTGGGTATTATTATCATAGCATTTTCAAATTGTTAAAAATATTCCTTAGTTTTTCGTATTTTCTCTAGTTTTACTCAAATGAAATATTCCTGCTGATAATACCTTCCCCTCATTAGTTTACATGTTTAGATGCTTGCTTACCTTACTGAGACCAAATGCTTTTTTTTGTGTCGTTGGAGATCTTTCCACATCTGACACGTAACTTCTACCACATAATAATGTTTATGTGAAGCAGTTTTTTTTTTTTCAAATATTTAAAGTAGTTATAAGCTAAGGGAATATAATGTTTATTAATGGATAATAAATTATATAAATATTTAAATTCTTCTTCAACAACGAATTTATAAGAATGAGTAACCCAGTATTTTATTCTACGAATCAAAATGTTTACCATTACTTAGTATTGTATGTAAAACGTTAGAATTAACTTTTTCATATTTGTAGCCATAATATACTAATTTGTTCCAGAAGGGGCAGCTTCATCCGCCACTTAAAATCGCAATGGCAATTTGGTCGTATGGAACTGTCAGCCAGCCTAGGTGACATTTGGCCCAGCCCTTTCTTCCTGGTTTTCCCGCTCTTTTGATCGGCAGCGTCAATTTTTTAAAATATGGATACAAAGGAGGATGTTTCCAGTAGCATCCCACATATGCACCTTTTTATGTACCTGAAACGGAAATTTCCGACCCTCAAAGATGCCGATATCACTGATGTTATACAAAGGGTAATTATTTATTACAGTCTTCATTAATTTATGTTGCCTACACATTCAACATTATTACTAGAAAATTATTTATCATAGACATAATATTTATCTTATAATAATAATAATAATAATAATAATAATAATAATAATAATAATAATAATAATAATAATAATAATAATAATAATAATAATAATAATAATAATAATAATAATAATAAGTGCTTATTGTAAACTTCTTGGAAAAGAAAAATCTCTCTCTATATACATTACTATTTTAAAACTAAAATGTTAACACTATTACAATTTGATGTGTACAATATATGAAGAGTAATGAAATTCGTTTCTTTGCTCGTAAGTTTTGATTTTTAATTTTATAGGATAAGTTTCCACCTTAAATTTTGTCAAGCTAATCCAGCAAAAGCGAAAAGCACAAAGAGCGTGAAGGAGGGGAATATGTGTGGGCAGTTGATTAATACAATGGATGAGCATTAAGATTTTATTTTGGATTGTTTGGAAATGATTTTTTCGTTTAATGGATGAACACAAAAGAAACATTTGCTGCTTCTGAGTAGGCTATTAGTCATTTGTTTGACATATTTATATCTGAATCTGAAGAAGCAGTTACAAATATCAAAATATTAGACTAGGATTGGTCAAGTATCGGAATTTTCCGCACCGCACTTCACGACACCCGGTGACTCGGCCAACCCTATATTAGACAAATGAAACAGTAGTAAATATCGATTTTTTTTTTATTAGAGAGAATGATGCATTATGGAATATGAAATAAATGGAGTGAGACCATCGTAATTTTTGTTTAAAATTTTTTTTATATCACTTGTTCTTATGGTATCTTACATTGTTAATGTTTGAGTAAAAGGATGAGTAGACTGGGATTATAATAATAATAATAATAATAATAAAATAATAATAATAATAATAATAATAATAATAATAATAATAATAATAATAATAATAATAATAATAATAATAATAATAATAATAATAATAAAAATAAGGAAAAAAAAGAATGGAATAAAGATAATAATAATAATAATAATAATACATGCCTCATATTAATATTAATAATATTATTAATAATATTACAATAAATAATAATACACACATAATAATAATAAAAATATTAGTATTAATATGATAACAAATAAATAACAACAATAAATAACAATAACAACAATAAATAACAACAACAACAAATAACAAATAACAACAACAACAATAACAACAATAACAAATAACAACAATAACAACAATACAATAACAACAACAAATAACAACAACAATAACAAAAACAACAACGACAACAAATAACAAGAACAATAACAACAAACAAATAAATACCAACAACAAATAAACAACAACAATAACAACAACAAGCAAACAACAACAACAAATAACAACAACAAGAACAAATAACAAATAAATAACAACAACAACAACAACAACAACAACAACAACAACAACAACAACAACAACAACAACAACAACAACAACAACAACAACAACAACAACAACAACAACAACAACAACAACAACAACAACAACAATTTTTCGAATAGGAATGAACAAAGTGCCTGTATAGGAACACTATGAGGTCATTATAATTGGGACATATCTATTTGTATGAAGATCTGTATCAGTTTAGTTTTTATAAAGATAAACTCCAATATATGCTCATTTGAAGAGTTCATTACCTCTTTTTCATTGAAAGGCTGTACCAGAACCAGCTTTTGAAGCTGTTTCTGGTAGTCTTTCAATTGGTACATATATGTAGATGACGTTTTTATTCTTCTACCAGAAGATACTGATAAGGTCTACTATCAATAAAATTGAACTCTTTTGTGCCCGCCTTTAAATTTACTGCGAAGAGGGAAGAGGAAGGTTGTCTGTCTTTCTTGGATACTTTGCTAATATGGGGGTACCATGGAAAAATACTTTAAAGTGTTTAGAAAAGAGACTCAGGTTAATAGTTATACACATTGGTCTCCTCTCCACTCTGTACATGCAAAGAAAGGAATAATGAAGGGATTTTTCTCAGTCTTCAGAATCTGCAACTCACAATATCTGGATGAGGAAATTGCATACATTAAGAACAGATTTTATAAACTTGGGTCGAAGAATAATACAGCAGACCTTGAGCTGGTCAAAGAGAAGTTTTTACTCTGGTAGTAACCCCAAGAGTATAAAAACGTTTTATCGTTACCATGCCGTGTTGAAAATGTGAAGAAATTTTTCGCCTCTGACATTACTGTGGTCCAATGTGTTTCTTCAACTATTGGAGAAGTATAGCGTTATAGAGATAAGAAATGTAACGATACACAAAGGGGCATTTATAAGATACCGTGCAAAGACTAAGATTCGGTTTACATTGGTGAGACCTCGGACTTCTCCAGAACATTTGCACAACATAAGTATGCATTGAACACCGGTAACATGAAAATAAAGAAATAAAATACAAACGAAAATTTGAAATAATTCCAAAATTAAAACTTCGAGAAAAAGGTATTCAACCTCACTTCTTTTGGCGTTTTTTTTTTTTTAAATAATTTATGAAAATTTGCAACTTTTTGTTACTGCATAATTCATTTGACCAAGATAACTTTCTTTGTGGATGATAATATATAAAAACACTTAAAAGTTATTAGATATAGTTGTTTATTGGTAGGATACTTTTATTCTCCGGAGAGTGTGAAATATATATATAATATATATATAATATTATATATATATATATATATATTATATATATATATAATATATATATATATATTATATATAATATATATATATATATATATATTATATATAATAATATAAATATATATATATAATAGCTAATATATATATATATATATATATAATTATTATTTTATATACTTTTTATAAGACATTTTTGGTGGATAATTAGTTTCACTCAACCCGCTTTAACAAAGTGCAGTAATGCCAAGAATCGAGAGACTAGGCCTGTTACACAGCAAATAATAGCTGCGCCTTAAGTAAGTTGGGAGCTCCATCAACTTTCAATCTTAAAATTAGGAGTGGAAAGTTTAAACTTATTTAGATCTTTCTTTTATCAGAGTTAGCCTTAATTGCCTCGGTTTCAATTACCCGTATGTTCAATAAAGATTAATTACATCTCGTTCAATCTTTTAATAATGAATAATATTAATAATGAATAATTAATAATAATTAATAAATAATAATTAATAATAATAATTAAATAATAATAATTAATATAAATAATAATAATAATAATATAAAATAATGAGAGTAATGAAGTTGTAGAAGATATTAATGTAGTTGATTGACATAGGAAGTTAATTCGTTCTCAGCACCATTATTTTTTATGTTTCTGTATTTTTTAGTAATATAAAATGGACGCAATATATGTGGCTCCATACGTCTTAATCTCTTATTATTGAAAAAAACTGCTGTCACCATGATATCTCTCAAACTTCGTACAGTTACTACTTACACTCTATACACACACATTGCTATAAGAGGCACCTTTGTCGACTAAATCATTTGAAGGCAGTATTCATAGATCTGTGATGTATGTATATTTCATATTAAGTTTCAAAGATACACAATTAATACATTAGTCCATCACAAAATATTTGCCAAAGACTCTACTTGTTTTATGGTTAGAAAGTAAGTAGTAGGGTTTATTACTATCTTTTTTAGTCTGTGATATTTTTACGAATGTTTATATTTACCTGTAATTATTTTAGTGCTGCGGAGTCTGTGGTCGCAGAAGAATCGTATACATACTGGTTTCACACAACACACACACTAACACACACACGCACAACTCACCATGGCCACGACCGTGGGCTATTCGTGTATTGGTTTATTATGCTCTCAGGAGGTGGGCAGTAGGAAAGACTTACGCCCGTATACACATGGATAACTGGGACGTGTCCAAGGAATGCGGCCGTAGTGCAAAAGTGTGACACGAAGTAACCTAGAGTAAACAGCTATCGAAACGGAGATTTAAAAATGTAACGATGACGGTACGCTTCGTTTTAAAATTTAACGGTGTTCTCCGTGGTCACTACTCTCTCGTTATTACGTCCGTTTTACTCCCTCACACCCACAGGGACATCTCACTCCTGTGTTACACTTTTATTTTGATAGTTTTTACTGGAAACGAATTTTAGTTTTTCAGATTTTTTAAATTATATATATATAATATATATATAATACTCCTCATAATAAATTAATATTTATATATATAAGTTAGAAATCAGATAGAATACATTTTTATAGGTACTGTTTTATGGAATGATAATATAATGAAAAATAAGATTTTCAAGAATTAATCATTAAACCTAGACTTATCACTAAATTTTCAATCAATAACTTTTTTAGCATGTTTACAATTTTCTACTAGCTCGCTTAGCAGTTGTCAGATCGTAAAATGATGGTATCAATTATTAGCTAAAATGGTACTAAAAGCATTTAGTTTTATGCTGAATGTATTCCTAGTATGTGTTTCTACTAAATAGATTATACGAGAGAATGGTTTGGGCGGACTATTAACAATAATAAGGTGTAAATTTAGGAATAGATGACGATCTAAGAAACGAAGACTGAACGACATCTTCTAACTACATAACATTATACACTTTAGAAGCTACTAAATTTAAAAAATGATCGAACCGAAAGTACGCAAACGGTATAATATAATGTACATATATATATATTATATTATATATATAGTATATCTAATCCTAGATTTATAAATAGATAAAATGATTTAGTGAACGTCATTAGATGACGTGGCCTTGAAATCATTTCTGATGTTTGCTCTGTGGTAGGTAGTGAGGAGGAAAAGCGCGATAGATTCGCGTATAGTGAGGAGAGATAAATAAAGAAAGTAATTGATATGTGTAGTATGGTTCTTCTGCTCATGATGTGATAACAAGAGGAGAAATAGAATGGAGTTGAATAGTACACGTTCTGCAGGATGGAGTTAAGGCAGAAGAGGTACGATGATTAAATTAGATCGAAGTTGTTTGTGTGCGAGGAAAGATTCAATCACGGTCTGAGCAAGAACAAAATGTAGACCGAAGGGCATAACAGTAGAAATGTGTGAAAGACTCTGTCTTCGAACGGTGCTCTGAACGAATATGTCTCTTCTAAAGAATAGAGCGAAGAGAAATCTGTAATGCGCTGGAGTCTTGGCAGAGCCAGAGACGGAGAGTAAGTGAGTCCACGTGATGCTCCTACTCGAGTTATGTGCCGCCAGTATGGATATATGTGCAGTCACTGTTGATTTAATGAGATGGGTTGAGGAGGGATTTGGATTTGATAGGTGTCCTGAGCGCTGAGTGGTCTTAATGTCCGCGCGCTGATTTGGACCACCCATTTTAATACTACTTGTGGGGTGGCTGGAGCTGTATTTTTTACTCCCACTCGCTGAGGGGGTCCGTTTCACCCGCAGTGTCTCATTACTGATGGTCGGTTCAGCGCTGTGTGTAGTATTTCTCGTCTGATAGTAGGCTGGGTCACCGCTGCTTCTCATCTAAATGGTACCATGGTACAACGATAGGGGGTCTCGCTTAATGATGAGATAGATGGTTCTTGAGACATTGCTTTCGACGTGTTGTAGGTCACATGTACTTACCGCTCCACGCATAATCGACGTATTTCTTTTCCGAGCTGAGTGGCATATGTGGGATACAGGGCACTATTTCTTATGTACACCGCCGAAAACATCATGCTGACTGAATTTAAGCGGCAGACTGTGTATCTCTTTAATAAGGAGAAGAGAGATGAATGTTCTGCGTGAATAGAAACTTGTAGTGAAAAGAGTGAATATACAAAAAGAAAGCATCACTATATGTGAATTAGAATGGCAGAATGTAATTCTGCTCAAATATAGAAACTCTACTAATAATTTCTTATGTTATTATTTACATAATGTTTTGAGGTATTGAAAACAATAATGTTTTCACAATAATTATTTAATTATTAATATTTTGTATATATCGATAGTATATAATTACTTATAATTTAGTGGATTTATAAAAAATCCAAAGTTACTATATTAAGGATACAATAAAATAAATTAACAAATGATATTTCTTCTACGAGAACCCAAGAGCAGTCTCTTAGGGTGGGAGCAGCGTAACGTAATTACTCCGTTCTGAAAATTTATCTCACCTTCTTTAAATCTTTGTTAGAGTTCAGATATATCTAGATAGGTTTATATAATAGTCTGACTAAATCACCTTAGTCTATTAGATGAATATTCATTCTATATGGCTGAACCGATAGCCTCGTGTGTGTAGACAGACCTTTTAAATTGTCTCTGTAAATCGTTCGACTCTCTTCTCTCTCGGGAATAGAGACGATTTGTTCGGACAAGAACTGGTGAATAAGTACGAGTGTTTATTGTAGAAACTCTCACCTAGCAGTCGTATACGCCTCTTACAATAAGGAATTGAGGGAACACACTTTAGGTAGATAATAGGATTGCGGGTCGTAATCTTTAGTGAGTCGAATTAAGTTTAGTCGTGTAGCGACGAGAACTTGGGTTAACACGCTCAGTAGATAGTGCATGAAGTATAAAATACCATCGCATAGCATGAAGCTGGGAAGGAATAATCATCCTTCGGGTAGAGACAAACCTAGTATATCTGATAAAAACGATTCGTGACCATAGAGGAGGGAAATCAGAAAAGCACTAAAGTATGCATCAAATAGGGCCGAATGAATGTCCCTACGTTCACACATAACTATTAGTAAGTTATATTTTCAACGATATTATAAAGATATAACTTTAATAATATGCACTTTTAAAATCAGGCACATGAGGATCACTCGGTAAGAGTGAATAAAAAATGGATAAAGTTCATGTAGAAATGTTGGAGGGAGAATGTAATGAAACGGATAAATAATAAGTGGAGGATATTGTACTTGTTACTGATTGGAAATTTCAATGCTACTAGATATATTGGAGTAAGGGTAGATAAGAGACGGTAGGGTAATATAGATCAAATAGGTATTATGACTCCAAGTATAGAGAGGATATTGTAATAAGTAATTATTATGTAATATATGTGAGAGATGCTGATATAATTTCTCATGTTCTTAGGATTTGTATTTAATAGAGATCTATATGTAATAAGTGTGAGTTTTTTTATTTTCAACGAAAAGGACTCACATTAGTTCGTACAATAGTGATATTAGATGGTGTAAATAATATGTACACAGGAGATAGATTTACTGAATTCAGAGATCTTTAATTATATAGACTATATAATTATGTAGATTAACTATAAAAGATTATTTAAGTTAGTTAATATATTAATATATACTTAGAGATACTATTTATATTAAGCTAACAATGGATTCAGATCATAGATTGTTTGATGACGGACCTGGTTGGTGATAGGCTCATGAATAATAAGCTAGCCAGAATAAAGATTAATAGAGTAAAATGTGATTTAAAAGTATAGGAATTCACTGAATAGGAATGTGGACAAGATATAGGGTAAATTTAATATTAAAGATTAATAAAATAATATGGTATCGACTTTGCGCTCAGGAACAGATTAGAAGTGTGTGTAAGGTGTATATACTCCAAAATGTGAGTCGCGTTCACATATACCGGTTCTCACAGCTAATTTTCGTCATGGTTAGCAGTAGTCATCTATTATAGGCCAATAAGATGTATTATAATATAGGTAGGAGAACGATAGGAAAGATACTCACACAAAGTGGTATGGACTTGAAAGAAGTGTGAAATATTAAGAATAATATAGCAATTAAAGATGATAAAAGCTGTCCGACTATGATAATAAATATGAGTATGTGACTAGTGCAATAAATAGAGCCGTACAAAACATTAATAGGGTGCATCTCTCAGTATAATTTTGAGATGAGCATAGAAATAGATTATAGGGTATGTTATAGAGAAGAGTGAATAAATGAAAGATGTAAATAAGAATAGAGTGACTGAAAGAGATGAAGCGAAGGATATATGAATGGAAAGATGGTATAGAGGCAGTAAAGTGGTATAATAAAGAAGATTTTTATAGGTATACTTTGGCAAAATACTAACATATATATAGAGTGATCAAAGAGAACTGTATATTATATATTCAACTATACAAGTATAAGTACTAATGAGATGAGGTATTTTATTTAGCGTGAATAATCAATAGACACAAAATAGGTGAGAATATTGACGGTATAGTAACTTCAGTGATACTGTATTACTAATGTAGTTAGATAATGATACATGAGTTGGAGGAGAGTGAGGGTAAGAAGGATGGTGGAGGGAGAGGAAGATTACGCTGTATTCTACTTGCTTAACTATGTGAAGTAAATTAGAGGTGCTCTGTCCGCAATTTTACCAATGTTGTTTTTCTTCTCGGGTCAGTGATGAGTGATAGTAGATATCCCATATGATTCGATAAATAGTAGGGAGTGAATTGAGGAAAATGATAAGAATAGATAAATTATTGAAACTGTTTAATGGGTGTTTAGGAACTCACATGATTTGATCAAATTACCGTTTCTTGGCGTACGTTGGGCGGGGATAGTGTCCAATAATATATAAGAAAAAGTGAATGATAACAAGATTCGCAAATTATAACTTTTATATTGGTAAACCCATGTGAACTCATATATCGGCAAAAAATATGATGAGAGATTTTTAGATGAAAAGAGATTAGTAGTAATAGTTTTTAGTAAGCCCCATGAACTGGTAGGGTAAAGTACCAGTGCACTGAATATAGTATAGAAAAGTATAAAGAAACCAACTAACGGATCTATCTTGATCTCGACTCTGAGAATATTTTAACTGTTGGAATAAATAGGTATGGGTGAATTACAACAACGAGCATTATATAGTTTTCATAGTGATCTGAAGTAATATGATATTTCTCAGATTCATATGTAGCTCTTAGAGTTGAGAACTTTGGATGAGTGCTTGGAAGAGAGAAATTTATATGTACTAATGTGAGTGATAGAAAAGTTGAGAGGTATTCTTGATAGAGAGTTTGTAAGAAATAAGCAAATAGTAAATGTATGTAACAGTATAAAATGAGAATTAGAAATAGCTGTTCGATGGATATTAGAGAAACATTGAGGGTATTATATATAAACAAGTGAATGTCCATATTTAGTTTGATCTACAATTAATATCTCCTTGTCAACCGTTGATGGTCGTGCAAAATAGCTGTATAAGCAAATAGTAATGAATATTAAGCGAAGATTTGGCACTCTGGTAGATTGTACTCTGACAAGAATTTGTCTTTGTGGATGACTTTGGGGCTGGAGCGAAGAGGGAGACAGTTTGAGAGAGATAGAGATGGCCATTGCTTCTTCTTAATTTTGTTATGCGGTCGCTGATATGTTTTTTCTGGTTTACGCCAACAGGCTGAGCAGAGCTCTCTCTGTGAACTATAAACAATTTAACTCAGGTGACCAATTATGTCGTTTAAATCTTTGTATTATTATCACATCAGAATAGTAGGTACTGTAATAATGAAATTTGAAGAAAGTAGAGCATGTGTTATATTGTACGCGTTTGCTGAGAGGGAAGAGTCGAGAATAAAGATGGTGGCTTTCAATGAAACTAGAGATAAACAATTTTCCTATTTGCGTCCGTGTTGGCAGCCTACGTCCTTCATTTGGGACTCTGACGCCTCAAGGCACTCGAACAAATAGAGTATCCCATGTTAACTTCATACGTTGCCTGACTCTACGTCCTCGCCAAGTGTATCTAAAGATCTTGCTGTGTGAATAAGGGGAGCCCAAACTAGTTAGTGCAGAGGCCAAGTGAGTCTATTGTCCACTATTACTGAATATGAGTGAGACAAATGTTGTGGAGGTGAAAAGGTTGATCTTAATTGAAGGTGAGTATTTGATTTACGATTTATACTATACCGATTTTTATTACTACTTATTGGCTAGCAGATTGACGATGGCGTCTTGTACGACACAACTAAAACAGAACGATATGTAGAACTCACAGTTCGTATGTCGATGAAGACCTCCATAGCATCTCGTATTTTAAGCGAGCGATAATGGATATATTAATGATATCCCTGATATGCACGAACCAGACACACGAATATAATGCATACTTACAAAAGATTTAACTGGAGCTGAGATTTGGAGTGATTGCATATGTATAAATACACTACAAGCTTAATAATGCTAGCTTTTTACTTTGTGAGTCGGTTCAGGAGTTGGCGGACACCTGGACTCAATCCGCCAGATGGTGATACGAATAGGGTACGAGGTAGGCTTAAAAAAAGACAGTATGTTGATATGAGGGAAGGACAAACCTTAGCAGAGTGAGAGAGGAACAACGCATACCTGCACATGATTGGATACCCAATTGGTAAAGTTCGAATGGGAAAGTTGCCACTCTGTGAGTTGCTGCACTCACTTGAGAGCCACCTGGAATGTGCAGTCTTTATATGCAGAGGAATCAGATTGAAGATTGGAAATCGTTTTGGAAGATTAGAGGAAGATCAGAAGGAGTGCTTGGGCCTCCATCTACATCACTCTCAAGTATTCGGTCTTTAAAGACCTCGCATTCCTGAGGAGGCGTTTGGTCACAAAAATCTTGTTTATCAATTCTGTGCAAATAACTTAGAAACCTTTTGACCATATTAAGTCTCCTGCGTCTAATCATAATTATATTATATATATTATATTATGATGAGTACAAATTAGTGGCCTACTAAGCTTACTATAACACTGTAATATGCACCACTCTTCATAACTATTTTGACCTATGATTAACTTATGCTCATTAGTTTATACACACTATGTTTTCTTAATTATTACCTACATTATAATGTGAACATGCCAATTCAAACTAATTTAACCATGAACTGTTTGCTCTTTCTGATGAAATTTCTAACTTCTATAAACCATCCTTACTAGTCAAAGCTTATATATTATTTAATATATATATATATATATATAATATATATTATATTATATATATATTATAAATATATATTATATATATATATAATATATATATTTATATTAGGGGTAGGCTAAGGAACTTCATTTTAGGGTGAAGCATAATATAAGTGATTGAGATGATATATAATAATAATAAATTAAATATAAACAAAAATATTAATGTGCATAGTTTTAATATTAAAAAATTTATTATAGTTTTAATACATCTTTGGAGTAAATAAATATAAATATATCTATTAGAGAGACGTAAAGTAAATATTTATGGGTTATGGAATTTCTAGGTCTGTAATAGTTATATATATTATATCTGGTAACTAAAATAATTAAAATCATAGAGAAACTCATTAAGCAGATTAGACGCCTTAGGAGGTTAATGTGAGTGAAATGTCCAGCTCTACTTACTCATGTGTGCTCTCTGCGAATTCTCAGTTGAATTTCCTATTACCCCGTCCATTGTTTGTGTCCGAAATGATAGTGACTTGGTACATTAAATAGGCTCACTCGTGAGTGCGTTCGTCTTTCGGTGTTTACTGGATTTGCTTGTATCTTCCATTATGCCCCAACCCAATTTTACTCTTCAAGTGTAGATGTGTTAAAGACTCTCTCTTCAAGTGACAGTTTTGTGATAAGCTTCATGCCAGTTTATTCCTTCAAGGCGACATCACCAGGTGGTTCAACCTGTCCTATCCCTCTTTCTTAATAATTATGTAGGTTGTGATGCAACCTCTCAAGTTCAATTGTAACAGTATTCTTTTGAAATTCGCTGTAATAGATTATATAGATAGTGATAATGAGAATAACTTGTGGTGAGATTATTTATTGGTAACAGGGTGAACATAAGTGGAGAATATAGTTTAAGACAAGTGAGTTATCGTGCCGTCTCCTGAGTTAGGCGCTGGATGCGAAAGAGGGAGTTGCAGATCACCTGGCAATGAGTTGTGAAAAGTTGAGATGTATACTTATGCATAGCCATGGCTCGAAGATGACTTTTCGACTGGAGTTTCGCATACCTACTCCCAACCCACAAAAAAAGACGTTGAGATCAAGTTGCTGAAGAGTCAAGTTACGCAAAAATAGAAGAAGTGCGGAAGAAATTCGACGAATAGTAGTAAGAATACCTCGTGGGAAGCTGCGCATAATTAAATGAACTGGAATCAACGGAAGGTATATATTTCTCTCGCCGATCTCAGAACGTAATATTTTTGCAGAGAGGAAGGCCACTCCTACATAATGAGATATTATAAGTATAGTGGAATTTCTTTCTCAGTATTATTTGGAGGGAAGAAAAGGATTATTTTATCCTTACATTTCCTCAAGGGTTTATGAGTGAAGGAGCAGTTTAGAAGAGAGAGTCTCCAGATAGCTATATCCGCAATCATTTGAACATAGAATGACAAATGAGAGTGTGGAGTAGATGTGATTATATGGGTTTTTGATCTGTGAGGGGGTGTGGTGATATCTCCCTCGACTTAATTTTAGTGGAGCAGGACAAATGGAGAAGTTTCGAAACTAAAGAAGAAGGTTAATCTCGGATTTTTCGTTTATGTTCTCTCAGTTCCAGCGAAGATAGTATCGTTCTCGAGCATCTCTGATAATTGCGGATACAATAGATTCCATACTGAATGCCCAGAACAGCGACCAAACATGACATCAATTAATGCGTAGCCTACGCGAAAGACTATGCTGGCCCAAATTAAAAAAAAGTGAATGGCTATATTGAATAAGTAATGTATAGCCAGCTTGCAGAGATAATCTTACTGGATATGTGGGGCAACATCACTGAAAGAAGAAGGTATAGGTAATAAGATGGGAAACTCATGTGCATACACGAAGATTGCAGCTGATAGCGCGAGCGTGATAGTGGCGCTCTACGGAATAGATTCTCGCACCAAGCATAAGAGCTATGTGTGAGCAGACGAGATGTAAGACTTCTCTTTCCTGGAAGACTCCCCGTTACAAGCAGCTCCGCGATGCTCTCGCCTATCTGCTACGCCAATGCGAGATCAGGACGGCATGCGTGCCAGTTGGAAGATAGAGGAAGATCTCTAGAATCACGGATAGCATTATGGACGGCCCCCTACTTGACAGGGTTCTGTTCCTCTCCCTGAGAGCGGTTTAAATGTAAAATTAATATTTCATCCCATCATATATTTGTATATATATATATATATATTATAATATTATATATATTATATTAATATATATATATATATATATTATTATATTTATAATATATTATATAATATATATATTATATTATTATATATAAATATTATTAATTTTAATAATTTTTAATATATAATATATTAATATATTTTAAATATTATATATTAATTAATTTAATTATATTATTTTTATATAATACATCATCATTTAAAACACACATATATCAATCATGGTGAGCTCCCAGCGCTCATGAAGCCTCTCGATTTAGGGCGATAGCTCTCAGGTTACGATATGCATCTGTAGAGTAGATAATATATATTCCATATCAATATCAGCTCATCAATCCTAAACTATCATCCCATTCCATTCCATTCCAGCAAACACTTTCCAACAACATACTTAATTTACCTACAGCATGATGGTCTAGTTTTAACAAGGGGCTCTCATCATGAGCATGTTCCTTGTGAGTAAATAAAATATATCCAATTACCATCTACCTTTGTAGAGTTATTCGGTGTCTCCACCCCATGTTTCCTCATCCTTCCTTATTCCCCTCTCGTGATGGCGTGGCCCACAACGTTGGCGAGTCACTATATAGCGAGACCCCTCTGCATTTGCCTAATACATTTACTTCTATTAGATATTCCACCTAATTCTTAATAGCCATTTTACGCACCGTCACTCTCTACAGTTTTCTACGTGTCGCATATTCAACCGCTCTCATATCACCAAATGTCCGTTCCTATCTTGCGTGAGTGGTACTTTTATTTTTTACTTTACTCAAATATTCTTTATCCTCTCATGCTTTTATCACATCACTCCACTAATAACCTATCTCTCATCACCCTATTAGTCTCTACATATCGATCCATACTTTTAATTTTCTTGTCGTTCTGTGAGACCTAACGCATTCAACTCCTCTTACTTGTTCTATATCGAGACAGCTCCACAAAAGTACTCATGTCCCATCGTGCGAGTACATCTTAATGTTATAATCAAAACCATTAAGAGCCAATAAACGGTAGCACCAGTTCAATTGTAACGTATCTGGATGTAGTGATAAGAATAGTGTGAATAAAACAATACCCTTTAGTGGATGCCAAGTCCTTTTTTCGGCATAAATTCTTTCAGCGAGTCCTCAATGCTCTCATTCCTTCTCCTAATGCATCGTGACTCGTGGAGTGCTCTTGCTCGCGTATGCACTCCGCATACAGCATATGCCGGATTAACACCAGAGTCCATCCGCGAGTAGAAATATGCTGAAAACCGGTTTAAGTTTGATATGATTCTATTTTACACAGGCTGACTGAGCGTCGGCTTGAACTTACTTCTTAAACACATCAGTCATAAAGCCGCGAGAGTCCCTCTCATATGCGTAGAAGTGTCTCTCACTGTTACGCTACAAGAACACGGAGTAAAGAACACTGGGGAAAAGTGAACTGTCGAGTTGGACCGTGCGTGAGAGTATATATCCTGAAAGTAGGCTCTGTACATAGATATGACTAACACTCTCTTCTATTAAGCTCTCGGTGTCACCAAAGTTAACTTTTTAGCGAGCACGTATGAGGGCTGAGAAGTCCTATCTGCCTTGCTAAACAAGAGATCATAAGTGTGATAACTCTAGTTATCTCGGGCAAATAGTAAGCACTGTAATCGAAGCTATGCGCGCATTATCTCTCACTATCACTGCAACGAATAGTACATAACTATCCAATTTCAATCGCGCCATGTTGCTCCGGCATCCCTCTATGGAGTGTTTCTCATAGAAGGAGTTGAATCCTCTCTTGCAATGAGTAATAAGTGTTAATTGACCAGAAATAAGTCTCTAACTAGTTGATCGAGGTAGTAGACGAGCACAAGTGCCCGTAGTGTCTCCAGACAACATACTCGTATGCCGACGTATAGTCCAAGAAAATACCATAGTCAAAGATGTCATCCGTTCTCCTTCGCTGAAAACCTCTCACACACAATATATTCTGCAAAGACTAGAAGTGAAGTCAGACAGTGATAATAAAATAGAGGCACATAGAATAATGAGCCGATGAGTGATATGCCTAAAGTTTGTTAGCGCCTATCACTGTAATACAGTCTGGATATGTCTAGCCCTGACTTCAGCACGCCTCCATAATTCCGGTAGCCTGCCGTGCGTCTCTCGGATCTATGAGAGTATTGGAAAGGAGAATAGATGTCTTGTGCCAGCATACAATAGAATAGAGAAGCCACAGTTGAGAAGCACACGTTGCATAGAATTACCTGAGTATCCCAAGAGGTATACCTTATCACCTACGCGAAGAAGCATGTGTTGCAAAAGTGTGCTCAATGGTAGCGCAGGTACGTCAATCCTTCGAGCAACCCAGACCATGGGTGTCTTTATCTCCAAGGTTGCATGGATGCGGATGCTGGTATCGGTGGTACCAGACTCGGACGTTTGTCGTCTAAGATTAGCCGGGTAAAGTACTCTTCCCAGCATGCTGGCAATTTAGTGAGTCCTCCCTCACACTTTTGACCTGAGTGTGAGCTACTCTTAGAACCACTAGTACTTCGGAAGAATAAGCGGTTGTACAACTTCTGTTATAATAAATACCCACACTCCATCCTATCCCCTTTCCCTTTATATATACTAGATATAGGTAGAAACCATATCAATGCTCACTTACAAGTTCACTGTAGGAACTCACTGTGGTTTCTCCTAACATTAAATATATATAATCACTGTATCATGCTACGCTTCGGCTGCCCTGCTGAAAAATTCTACCGGCAACACAACCTTCCTTGAAGCCCTTCGCTTAATTGCCTCAAGCATATTAATGGCTTTCCTTTTTATTTTTATTTTTAAATTCCTTACGTCACGGGAATTGCTCTATTCTAGGAGGGAAAATACTCTAGATATTACATCATCATTATCAGTGGTATTACTAAGTAATTTTCACCCTCAGTTCAACTCCGGTGTCTATTTCCAGATATCTCCTAGATTTCTATTTAATTCCTTATACTAAATAATATCCCTTCTCTTCCATCTTTTTATCTCATATTCACCTATATCACTCCCTTACCTATATTACCATTCCCATCCGTACTTTCCCTTAACCCTCTCTTCCATAACTACTACTCCTTCTTATTCTATCTTTTTTATATATTTTTTACTGGACAATCAGAAATATGGAATAACATCAGATATATTTTATCAAACAAAATTTTCTTTCACTTTTCTACACCATTCATTTAGTTTGCATATTCTCTCTTTTCTGCTCCTCTATTCCACCCCGCCCTCTTTGCTTCCATACCAACCCCTCATATTACTCTCAGCTTTCCCTTCTCCTATATATATTTCTCCAACCATTTCACATAGACCTCCATTTTTATTTCTTTTATTCTACATACTTACTATATTATAATTATTTTCACCTGCTAAACCTTTTCAGGACTTTCTCTTATTATAATATATATCTACTTTGCTCCACCTTATTTTTACTCTCTGAAATACCCTTCTGGCCTCTTCTATACAGAATATTGTATCTTTTAATCTTATTCTCATACTTCCTCCTCCAACATCCCTATAATTTCCCGTCCTCTTACTTCACTTCCCTCCACCTATCTCCATCTCAATTTACACCCCTCCTAAACTCGTTCTATTAAGCACAATGTCTCATCTAACTTTTCCACCTTTATGACGACTTCTATAATTTCCTTCTATTTTTCATCTTTCTTAGACTTTTACCTCTTAAACTGGATAATAATCTTATTTAAACAAAGCACGAACGATATAGTGATAAGATAAATATATTTATTTTACTTATTTGTTCGTCATCTGAAATAACATTACATCTGGTAAGCTGACTCAATGTATATTCATATTTAATATTAAACTTTTTATAATAACTATATATAACTATATATAAAGTAACGCTACCTATCCCCCCCGTTTATTCATCACTCATTCATTATTGTATAGTATATATAATATTATAATGTTATTTTTTTCAACTTTTTTTTGGAACCAAGTTATTATCAAAGATTAATAGTGGTTCTTTAATATCAACACAATTAACTTATCTAACTAAACTTTTACTCCTCAATTTAACCATTCCTTACCCCTACCCCATATAATTAGACCTATAATTATTCATATACCCATATATTTCACTCTTTTACTCATTTCATCTCTTTTCATAATATCTCCTAATTAAACAAATTATTTATTATATCTCAATTTAAACCTACTGAAAACTTATTTTACCAACATCATTCAACTTATACTCCAAATCTTTCTCTCCCTTATCCTACCTCATCGTTATATCTGCATTTACTATGTATGCTATAATTACGCCGCATATATTTAAATAAACCCACATTTTCCTCACCCCCCATTAATTATACTAACTTATAAACCCACATATTTAATTTTTATTGAAATTCTAACCTATATTGTACTAATCAACCTTTATTTTGATTTTCTAAAGCTATTTCTATTCTATAAAACTTTATTATATTCCTACTCCATCTTATTCCTCGGCCTTACTCACTCCTCTCGTTCATCCCCGAATATCCATTATACCTTCTATATAATTTTTATCTAAAGACCATATACTCTCTATCATATTATCCTTTCACTTTGTTTTCTGTCAAACCCTTAGCTACTATCCAAACCTTTTTCTAATTGGAACATCCTTTGATCGTAAACTCGTAAAGGTAAATGCAATAGAATCTGAAAACATAAAAAGCATAACAATCACCACCTCTTAAACTATTATCTCTTTATTGCCCATTACCTTATATTCTCTATTTTTACTCTCCTCATACTCATTTCATTAGTTACTGACTACCATTCTTATTTATTTTTACACCACTCTCTACTCTCCTTCTTATTTCTACACACTTATGAATATAATAGTCATCACGCTTTATTACCGGGTGAGATCTCACTATAACTGAGGCAGTTTGCCAATACTATCTAAGATCATACCCCGTTTCAAAACAAAAAAGCACACTCTCTAAATCACTTAAAACTTTAGACCCTATAACACAGGACTGCGACCAAAATATTTTATAGTTTTGATGTATATTCTTCCTACTGTTAAAGACACTCCTCTTCTCAGTTAAGTTTTCAATCATTGTAATCAATTTATAATTTTCCTGAGTAATCTTTCTTTCTATTGATAATATACTTATGATGTGCAAATTCTAAATTTCCAATATATATTATCTCTAAAATCAAAGGGAACCTTGATATTATTCTTCTGTCTTATAATTAAGTATTACTTCTTAGTTAGAAGTTTTCCTTATTGTGCATATTTATTTGTTACGACTTTAATCTTTCTTGTTTAATATAATTTTCTCTTGTATTTAAATAGCTCATCGTGAATTTGTGACTCTTTCATTTAAAGAGCTCTGAGCTCAAAGTGATCATTCTCTGGCGAGAGAGTGGATTCATCCATTTTTAATGTTCTAAACATACTTACATGTATATACTATTACAACTGGTAATTATACATTTTTTGCAACACTTGTAGTTTTAAATTTTTAATTAGAAAACTTCAATACTAAGTTGGCACCTGATCTTGAGATCCTACTACTACTGTATTCTATCCTGGTTTTTTTGAGCAAATTTCACTTGTAGTGTAAAATTACTATTCAAAGTTTAGTGATTAAACTATTCATTTACAATAATATACTAAGTTTTATGCACCTGAAACTCTTGAGATCCTTGGAATTCTTCTTTACGTAAAATCACTGTCACGAGGTAGAGCATAAGAATATACTAACAATCACATTTCCAAATAATCTAATGTGTGTGCGAGAGACTACGTAATCCAAAAAGCACAAGTTTAAATACTTATAATGTAGGGTAGTTGTAGCGAAGTATTATGATTACCTGTAGAATGGTATATACTAATATATTATATTATAATCTTAAAACTCTAGCAGTAGTATATAGAACGTAAACCTATAAGATTTTTTCTCAATATATCCTAGTGCGCATATAATATATCTAAACCTTATAGCCAGTAATTTACATTGTATATATATATATATTTTTGAAATGTTCCTTCCACACAATTCCTATAGTTTATTATTTTTTTATACCATTATACATTAAATATATATTCTTAAATATGCCAAAACTACTCACTACATATTAGTCAAACATTAAAGCACTTAAGTTCTATACCGTTTTAGTTATATATAAAAATATTATTATATAAATATATAATAATTCTTCATAAATCCTTGACAATTCTGTACATTTATTTACTATATAATATAAATCATCTAAACAATTTTTCTATAGCCAGAATATTTACTCTTTCTAAATAAACCCATCTTATACTTTTAAAATATAAGTATAACCTATCAAGTCGTGAGAAATAACAAGTTATAATACACTATAGGTTATATAAGCACCATAAGTCATATATATTTATATATAATTAACTCCAAGTATCAAGGTTTTTTATAATAATTTGATGAGGAAATAATAAGGGATAATTATAGTGATATACTTCTTTATATATAATACTATATCAGTAAGTTATACTCACAAGTGAGTTACTATGATACCTTAGCTTTTCCTATAATATTTTATTTATATATTCTCACTAGCCTAATCTTACTATCCACATTGCTTATCAGTAGAATATCACATCATATGACTAAATTGAATTTCTAAATTTAAAGTAATAATACTATTATTTAGTTAATATATTTTTCATAAACCAATTTTAGCTGTTGTCATATTTTTAATAATGGACTTAAATATTTCAATTATAAAATTACTGTTATTTTATGGAACTTTGTACTTATTACCA
>JABUQX010138709.1:0-7500 GCA_015478945.1 Trachelipus rathkii
TCAATTTAGGATATCTATTATCGTCCCTTACAATTTCACGTACTACGTCTGCCACTGTCTGAGATCTCGTTGTCTTTTAATACGCCTTCAATCTTCATATTATCATAGGTATCTACGAGTATAATCACGTCGGTTAGTTAGTAATACGTTAATATATGTATTATTATTTTTGGTGCCTTAGCTCATCGTTATAAATAACTGTATTTAATTCATTTCAGTTAATCTACTACCTACACATTATCGAGGAGCCGGCTATGGTTTTCCCAGGTGGGAACTTTTCTACGAAACAGGGTTTTGTTAAGAGTGACGCCTTTCAACCCTCTAAGTATTTTTCCTATAGCTCTTTTTTCTCGGAATTTAGATGTTTCGATTGCGAACCTAGTAAATCTCTCGTAATATATATATATATATATATAATATTATATTATATATATATTATATAGTATATAATATAAATTTATATATATATATATATAATATATATATATTATTATATATTATGATATTATATAGTCTATGATGCAATATATATATCATTATTATGGCTATGTTATATATGTTATAATATTTATTTTATATATTATAATATATATGTATTCATAGTCTTCATAAAGTATATATTGTATAGTTATTATGTACTATATATATATATATTAGTATATATATATATTATCCACTATATATATATAATTATATATATTATACCATATATATATATAATATATATATATACGTGATATTATATATTATTATATACTATATATATAATATATATATATAATATATATATATTATTTTATGATATAATATATAGTATATATATATAAGTATATATATTATATATATATATATAATATATATTATAGTATATATTATCGTATATATAATATGAGTATAGTAGTAGATGATAGGTATTATATGTGTAGATATACTATAGTTAATATATTATTATATATTAATAATTAATTTAAGGTTTGTTATTATATATATGTATATATATACTATATATAGTATATATTATCTATATATACCTATATATAATAATTATAAATATATATAAAGATTAATAATTGAGCAATCCCTGAATTAAGTTCCATTTTAGCGGTTCAGTTAAGGCAAATTTTTTTATTCTTCCCTGCTGTTTATGAGCGTTTTAAAATGTACCCTATTGAAGGCGTGTAACAGAACGACCACCTTAAGTACAGGACTCCAGACCCATCTCGGGAAAATCGTCGTGTCCCTCTATGTCGAGATACCATTAATCCAAGTTATTATGCGTTTGGGTCTAGCATGGTGCCTAATGCGGATAACTACGTATACGCGTATTACAAACGTATTAAAAGTCTGCGTCGGGGAAAATTAATCAGTCTGAGCTTTCCTTTGATGCTAAGAACCCCTGTTACAGGTCCTCTTGCTTCCCAGTCACAGTGAGAGACCAACAAAATCTTCAAAAAAAAATTCTCAATATTTGATTCTTTAACTATTTCATCAATCGATGATGATCTGTCCTAGTTCATTCCATGATAAATGATCTTTTAAAATATTATATAGAGCTAGTCCTGCTTTGCGACTCCTATTTGGTAAACTCTCCTCCCGACAGGATATTTATGTTTAAAAACTCATCTCTTTCTTTTTTCACTTCAGGGTTTAACATCCTATAGATAGCTTGTCGATACTCCATCAGGATTTTCGAAACTTATGCCAGTTAAATGCTGGCATCAGAATGGTAGAGTCTTTAAGATCTATTAAGTTTTTGCCACAGCTTCTTGTGATATAAGACAGCGCTTTTCATGATGTTAATGTCCGACGAGTGTAAAAAGTAAAATCTGTACACTTCTTTCCTCGTAATTTGTTCCTGCTTCAACACTTTAGGATCTATATAAACCATTGAGGTACGAAGGGTTGCTAAGTAATCATGATCCAGGAACTGAAATTCATTCTGGAAGACTGGCGCGGTTCACGGGGAGGCGTGTGATGTGAAGTTGATTTAGATTGGCTGGCCTGAGTCGAGTTACATGTAAATGGCGAAACACACAAATTAATGACTTCGGGTTGTGGCTGCGGTAACTTTTCCTCGGGGGCTGTAGTTATTTATTATCCTTCATATCTCAATAGATACCTCTCTTCCTCGTTTCTTTCTTTGTGGGGGTATATGGGGTATGTCTAGAGCCGAATCCACCTTTCAACTTGCTCCTGTTTGGGGTCATCTTTTCGGCGATTATCCCACATTGGCTTCATTCAAAGGAGCTATGAGAGAAGAGCATCGTGGTAAGGATAAATACACTCCCACCAGTGGGTCCTTTTCTGCGTTAACCTTTTTATTTCTAAGATTTTTCAAAGTTTGGGAAATTTTTTAATGATGTTTTATGTCCGAACGCAGACTTAGCACCCTTTTCACTGAGGATCCTTGCTGTTTAAAGGAACATTTAATCCCAATTTTATATAAGATTTAAACCAGACTTCACATTCCAAACAACTGGATGAATCTTCTTCTCGTGCTTCACTGATTTATTCTACGTTTTTTTTCAAGATACAATGATTCAAGTTTTTTAAATTTTTTTTTATAAGAGGTAGATACTTTAACATACTAGGTATCTACTCATTATTCAGGTAAGAATCGTATACTAACAGATTATATTCCGCGTCGAGGAGAATGTTTGTGCGGAGCAGAATTCTGTATATTGAGTTGTTTTTAGGATGAAGTTCACACATTAAGTAACCGTGTGAAGTAGATGTAACTTTTCCATTTATCTAGCTTTCAAAAACTCTTTATGCCTCTAACTTCTCTTCTCTCATAGGGAAAATCCATGAAGTACCTAACATCTCATTTTGATCTGACTCATGATTTGCTTCTTTGACCGAACACACGGATCAGATATTGGTTGTTTTAAAAAAGATACAGTGTCGTCGATGTTATTTATATTGTGTCTGATGAACCACAATGTTTCCGTGTAAATGAAAAATAACAGAGATATATAAAATGATTTATATACTTAACTGTAAAAGCGTTTCAGCTATGTCCCCATTCAGCTTATGCATTTTAAGATGATCCTAATATCACATGCAAATATATTGTATGGCCTTGGTATATATAGGGATTTTGTGGTCCAGTGATCTTGAAAGTATATATTTACTCTTCCGCATGGAAGCTGAATTAATACTATAACTCTTATTTCGTATTAAATTTTTTCATGATAAACTTTATACACCAATTATCTGTGTAGGGCTGCTGTCAAAAATCTCGCTATAAAAAAATAATATGAAACTTGGGCAACTTATTTCTATAAATGTACAAAAATGTATATACTAATATTATATATATTACCATGTATATATATATTATATATATTATATATTATATATATTATATATTATATATATTGCTTATATATCTATAGCTATATATGTGGTAATATGTTTATAATGATAATAAAATATATATAATATATTTATATATATATTAATATATATTTGTTATATTAAAAATAGAAATATATAGAATTATAAATATATAAAGTATATTTATATATATATAGTAATTTATGGCGAAAATTGTTGGAAAAGCACGTGCGTATGAATTGGCTGTACCTCATGTTGGGTGAATCGACGAAACATAAAATTCAACTGTATTATATAATAGTATTTAAACGTATATAAGTAATTATCTAAGACCTTATCCTTAGTATATGTATTTATTAGGACTAAGAACACACTATATAATAGATATGTAGTCTATAGTAATGCCTACGTATATATATATATATATTATAGGTATAGTATTATATATTATATATATATATATTATATTACTATCATATATATACTTATATATATATATATTATATGGGCTCGTGACTTGCTAGATTGGTCTTTCCTTTTAGGAGCAAGCACCACGCTATTAAGCAGGATGGTATTTAAAAAATCCATATTTGAATAAAATGATGTTTTTTATTCAACATAGAAGAGATATTCAAAAAAAAGTTAAATATATAATAAAGTCCTTCTTGTTGAGATACTCTCTGTAGGCGAATATTGCAAGTCGCTAAGCCTTCTTTTCCAGTGCGTTTTTTGAACTTGCCTCAGACTCTTCGCTTAGCGGCGAGGCGAGATTTGTGATCGAAATTCAGTCGCATGCCTTTTCCTTGAAGTTTATCGCTCTTTTCGCCGGAGGATTTCTGGAGAGAGTTTCTTGAGTGAGATATTTTCTTCTGATTCTTAATATATTTGATCTGACTGACTTTATCTGACTGAAGAGTATCTCAAACTGACGGGTTTATATAGTATTTTTCACTTTGACTTATGCTTAAATTTTGCTCGCGTCAAATTCTTAGCTATAGTACGAACATAAATAAAATGTTCTTTACAAATTTTGTAATGGAGTGCTACATTACTTTCCGCGCTTAAAACACGGAGTGAGAAAGTATGTATTAATAAATAATTATAAAGAAATAATAAATAAATACATAAACTTAAAGTACTTTCAAATGCAAAGCATATTTAATTATGTCCGAAGACAAAAGTAAACATACAAACATATGAAGGCTATTAAAATTTAGTATACATGAAATTTGCAGAGAATTTTCAAATACGCGCATAACTGGTTACATCCGAGAGTGTATCTTGAGTGAGATCAATATTTGAATACATATATAATACAATATTGTTATATATACCAGAAAATAAAATGTGCACATTTAAAACAAGCATATTTGGTTAATCCGTTAGATATAACAAACATACAAACATTTTAATAAGCATTAAAGTACAAAAATGTTAATACTAATAATTATGATGTGGAAACAATTGAATATTCCAACTAAGTTAATAGGTGCCACATTGGATCGTAACATATTTAAATCCAGGAAAGGTTCCTAGTATAAGACGTTTCTTCTAACAGTATATCCCATGATTTGACCAATGCGCACATAGTTTTCAAAGTTGTTAGTTACGAGAGAAACACTGCTTGACATATGTAGAGACGAAGTTGCCTGGAAGTTTAGGTTCTTTATTTGAAAAAATTTCTTCCTACATAATGGGAGATGGTACAGAACCATTTAGAATTCGAAAAGGAATCAAAGTTCGTAGTGAAATTCAAAAAATGAAATTATCTGCGCCCGTCATAATCCAAACGTCTAATGATGACAGAATCATGAACCGATAAAGAAGTTACATATGTAAGACGCGAAATTGCTTTGAATTTTAGGTCCTTCTTTATTTGAAAAATTTCTTCATAAATAAAGGGGCGGTCACAGAACCATTTAGAATAAGAAAAGGAATCAAAAGTTCCGTAGTAGGAATCCAAAAATGAATTGCTGCCCATAATTCCAAGCTTAAAATGATGAAAGAATCCACATACGTAAAGGAAGTTACATATGTCTGACGATGAATCCTCGAACTGTGAGAGTTGTGAAAGATGAAGACCATAATCCAAAAATAAAAATGAAAATTTAATTGTCCGTTTGCTTGAGTCATTTTTTCTCCGAGTGTTTCTGACAATTGGGAATGTTGGAGACCATGATAGTTTTTCTTTTTTCTTCATTTTTTTTGTGTTTTTCTTTCATTAAATCAGAAGGCATTGATTGAAATGTGGGTGTTCTTCTCCGGGTTCACGAAAATTATATAGGGTTGGACTTGCTAGATTGGTGCTTCTTTTTAGGAGCAAGCACCCTATATAAGAGGATGGTCAATTTAAAAATCCATATTTGAAATGATGTTTTTATTCAAAACATAGAAGAGATATTCAATAAAGTAAAGGTAATAAAAGTTGCCCTTCCTGTTGAGATACTCTATGTAGGCGAAGTTAAGTTCGAAGCCTTTTCCAGTGCGTTTTTCGAACTTGCCTCAGAGTCTTCGTTTGCAGCGAAAATTGGTGATCGAAATTCAAGTCGCCAGCCTTTTCCTTGAAAGTTTTTTCGCTCCTTGGCCGGGGGGCATTTCTGGAGGAGAAGTAAATCTTGAGTGAGATTTTCTTTGATTCTTAATAATTTGAAATCTGACTGACTTTATCTGACTGAAGAGTATCCCAACAGAACGACGGTTTTATATAGTATTTCACTTTCGACTTATGCTAAAATTTTGCTCCGCGCAATCTTAGGCATACGGTACGAAACATAATTAAATACTGTTTACAAAGTTATATATGGAGTGCTACATATATATTATATAATATATATATATTATATATATATATATATATATATACTAGTTATATATATAGTATTATTATATAACTATATTATATATATATTATTATATTTATATATACCCTCTGTTTAAACAAAAAAAAGGATGTTGTAACAGTAAAGACACCTAAAGAACGTATCGCACAGTATTAGAAGGGTCTCTGAGAGTGCGGTGCTCCTGGGCGGCTCGCGATAACTGCTTTAAGACCTAGTAGGACATCTGTAAAAAAATGTGTTTCCGCGAAACATTTATAAGCGGCTTCGCGAGCGGTAATAACATATGCGCATGCAGGGCGTGCGCGTAAAACGGATTCGCGTCGTGCGGTTGCGTTCGCTGGTTGGCTGCACGTGAACCAGTAACCTGAGCCCAGACTTCCAGTCTGGCTCCGACTTTCTATATCTATGAGCATTCTCTTTAATTTTTAGGAGACACAATCCCTTGAAGCATGAAAGAGGGTGGTTGTATTGCCCTTGTAAGGGGGTATCGAACCGACTGAATTCGTGTCTACATTCCAATCTTGAAATACCTAATACTAATATTAGTTATATGTATATATATATATCTTTATTATATATATATTATATCGTATATATACTATATATCATATATATATATATACTCATATAGTATATTATATGATATATATATATAATAATATATGTATATATTATATATATATATATTATATAATATATATATATTTATATGTTAATATTATATATATATATCATATATATATATATATATATATATATATATATATATATATATATATATATATATATATATATATATATATATATATATATATATATATATATATACATATATAAGATATATATATACCCTACGTAATATAAGCGTAATTGAATAAAATTATATAACCTATATTATATATATATATATTATTGATATATATATATTCTATATATGACTATATATATATATATATATATCTATATATTATTATACTATATATATATATTATATAATATATATGTAGTATAATTTATCGCAATATAATCTAGTATAAATCATATTACAGTATATTATATATACTATAGGCTATAATATATATATATATTATATATTCATATAGAATACGTATATATATATAAACATATATAGTATCATTATTCTTCTGCTCATTAGATAAGAGTTCGAAGCAGGCAAATTCCAGATAAGGATTGCTTAAAATAAACCTTTGAAGGCACTGACTCATAGCCTTGGTAGCACAGGGGAATAAATAAAGTGTCTAAAGCTAAGTGGTGAGAGTTCGATTCCTTGTCCCGACTGGCCTGTGATCGAATCTATTTG